>DWMG01000358.1:0-20630 GCA_018244855.1 Elbella merops
AACTTTTCGCTTTAAATGAAAAAATACCAATCATTTTCGTTCAATTGACGTTATGTGGATATATCTCAAAAAAATTATAACAATTAAATTATTACTGAATTGTAAATAGCTCACAAATAGTAAGTAGAAATAGATATTTAAAAAACAAATGACTATCCGATACTGGGCTTTATGAATAAAAGAGTATGTAAAAACTGACCATTTTAAAGACGCCTCTGAATATTCTGGTGACTTAAATCCCACGTAATATTTAATTCGGTAGCGTTATATTTAGTATTAACGAAGTATCTAATAAAATATTCCATCGTGCAACGTGTTCTTAATTCCAGTTCCTGGTTCGCAATAATGCAGCTGAGTTCATCAGTATATTTAAACGTGTGTTAACTATTTACGACATAACGAATATAATTATAAATCGAAACCTCGTGATAATGTCGTAAATTATGATGGTCTCTAATTATTTACACGATATAAATAAGATATATAATATACAAAATAAATAATAAATGTTTAGGAATATCTTCAGACATTGCCATTTATTTCATTTTAAACAACGTGGAGCTCGTGTGTGAGTGTACACACGCACACACACACATACATATAGCTATATATATACAAACACGCATGAGACAAATATATGTATATATAATATAATTTAGAAAAACTTTGCTACTACGAATTAAGTACTCAAGATTGTAATGCAAATTTATTAGTAAACGCATGTGTAGTAACTAACCGGAGTTGATGCTCACAATGTTTATTTTCAACACACCAACGCTTCTAAGTCACTAGCTATTATTTACGATTTTTGACAACAAGTAGATACACTATACAGGCTGGTCTGAATTTCTCTTGCACAGAAACATTTATGAAAATAACAAAACTTCCATATGAAAGTGATACTAGTAACCTAGATTCGTTGAAGTTTATTTTTTATTTTACTCATCATAAGTTTGATATCAGCGCCGCTAGAGCAAGATACTTTCTTTCATGTAAGCTGGTAATTGGTAGCGTCGTATAGATAAGAAAAAAAAACAAATTCAATAACAAACTCTACATAATGCAACTGTGTAAATGTCACGTACACGATTTCATTTATTCTCTCTACATTTTAATAGAGTCCGATAAGCTTTGAATTTTCATAAGAATTTGAATGAAACACGTAGGTATTTATAATTCTTGCAAGTGATTTTTTTCCATTAAAAAACTATTTTTAAGCTGTTTATTACGGTATTATTATTGTATGTTTTTTTCCTACACATTTTTGGATACATTTTTGATTGATAGTCTCTAAATATCGACTACAGGAACTTTAATGCTATACGAATATAAATAAAAAACAATAAAAAATTAAAAACAAAATATTTTTTTTACAACTACGCATAGATGTTTATTAAAAGTGTCAACAATGCGACATCACATTAAGAAGCCTTTGCGAAAGATAGAGCCTTCCTAATAGCGTTAATTGGCACGATGGCAACTGTAGAGAAGACTTATAGTGTTATCAAACTAAGTCCATTACGGAGTACGCAGAGAACACCGAACACCAAATATTTATTTCCATATAGATCTGACATGCTTACATTCGTCACTATTTTCATAAACGCGCGGCAGTTTCAAAAGCCTCTAACTTATTAACCAGCCAGTATCTAACTTTATAATTGAAAAAATAAATAATCTATGGTCCACATTGGTTCATTAATTAATAGGGATTAATTGAATTCATGATCTAACACTATCGATACACACGAAGTTAAATTTATAATACCTACACGTGTAAAATGCACTGTGTGATTGAATCCCATGCATGTCATGTTCAATATTTTGAAATATATAGAAATTACATCCCTAATTTATAACAGGAACAATAAAGAAAGAAGTGGTTACCTGTACTTAATTGTAAAATTAATATTCTAATAAGCATGTAATATTTATCTTGTACATGCTATTTTACATTATAGTAATCTAGTAAATAAATAAATACATGATATAATCTGTATATCAACTTAAAGTTTACGTGCATGAATTTAACAAAAACCGTTTGGGCATTGAAGTGACATTCAAAATTATTAATCAACGAAAACAGAAACAGGTAGTAAACAAAACGAGGCGAGCGTCGATACTAATTGACGCAGAATGTCGCAAGTTTCTTAGAACCAAAATAATATACTCGTATAAATACAATTAATTATACGTAACTCATACGAAATTTGATGTGGTGTTGAAATGTGCCTTGCGACATTTATCGGTTTTAAGTAAACATGTGTGTGTTAGTGTGTGCGTGTGTGCGTATTTGTGAAATGAATGTGACATGACCGTGTCATGTTACACGTGTGTCATACGCTACCGAATTGCTTAAGACCGACGCATTGAATATCACGCGTTATCATTGACGTTGGCTGTTGCTAGCCTGTCCCTTTGCGTTTCTGTTTTCAATTAATTGAATAAGTCGTAATTGCATCTAGCTCTCCTTCAATGCGGGGCGTATTGGCAACTTCTCTGGTTTGAAAATGTCCATAGGCGACAGTGACCATTTACCATTAGCGGTTTGCCTGGGTAAAATTGTAAAAAAATATCAGCCTCGATTATTGCACTGCTGGGCAAATGCCTCTTCCAAAATAACAATATATGTACGTAAAGAAACGTATCATCTGGCCTATAATCCAGGCAGAGGAGTGTAGTACATTCTCAATAACAATATATGTACAATGTACATAAGTGCTGTATACCTACTTATATAGATTTTATAAACATTTTTTTAAAATAAAATACTTATATATTGTTATATATAATATAAATAACGCATCTATATTATAATATGCCGAATTAAGACAGTACCCTTATATTTTTTTAACCCTTATTTGGTTATCGTGACAGATTGCAGACTTAATTAACTCACACTAATCAATTTTTAAATTATTAATCATCAGTAATTTTTAAAAATCAAACAATTAATTTATTTTAATTAATATTAATGTCGCTTATATTGTATTATTATTATAATATCTATTACGAAGTATTTTTTTTTAAATTACGTGTACATACGTTCCCTATAAATAACCAGTCATGGATGTATGAATAATACACGTAAATATTTACAAAATTTGAAAAGTATGGTACTATTTATCTTTCTATTCCGTTAAAAGAACGAGCAATAACATTCGTCGTATCAAAATACTGTACTACACAATTCCTACCATCTGTTTTTGATTATTTTTCAGTATATTTGAGGCTCTAATTACATACAGTTTACACTTATTTTATTTTGAGCTGTTTCAGTTAATTAAATTCAAGACTAATTAACGAACAAGAAAAAAATTAAAAATTAAACAATAAATTAAAAAAAATACATTTTATAAATTAAAAAAAATACAAAAATACGTCTTTTTGGTAAATGTTTTTTTTTTTTTAAGTGAAAACAGTACTGAAAGTGAACATAGACATCTGTTACGGACCTGGAACAGGACTGGTAAAATCAATTAGTGTAAGTCGTTAACAAGAACATCAGTTAGCGTTACATCTGTGACAAGACTACAGGAACGGTGACCATTAGCTCGATTAATATATAAGTGTAGTTAGTATTGATTAAAATTTGTCTAATTAGGAGTTAGCCATAGACATTTTGCTTTTCTTAGGAAATGTGGTCGTTAAAATTACACATGGACTGGCATCCGCACGTGGAGTGAACGTTCTTAAGGATAACAGAATATTCTGGTCCAAGTTTGACAGCAGAAAAACAAGAGTTTAAATAATACTGTTAGTATGTTGCAGTCTAAAGGCTAACGCTTTGGAAAAAATAAATAAATTGGGTAACATGTTCTAACTCGAACAACGCATTTGTGATTGATCATATAACCTTTAATCTTATTTATGATTGTAGGGTATATTCATGTTAGTTGAAATATGTATTGCCTTAATATAAAAAATAAACATTAAATATATATTTTTTTTTTTGATACCAACTGACGACAAATTATTTGTACGGCAAGCACGATCCCTGTGACTAAATATATGTAAATAAGTATTTACGTGTATATGTATTCAAAAATGTATGTATGTATGTTCATGAACTGTCTACTTTTCACAGTCCAGTTGTGCATAGTTTGACATGATTTAGCTGTGTGAAAAAGACATTCTCGTTGAGAGCAAACTTTATAATTTTGAAAGACAAGTTTTCTATTAGGTAAACCTGGTGGTACTCTTACCAAAAATTACTAAGCTTTGCATGCTTAATACAGTATCATACGATGCTTTGTAAGATTTAGAATCTTCAATGTTTTTGTACGTATTAGAATTTTCCCGAACGTTCTAGAAACTGCGTGAAGTCCGCCAATCCGTTCTTACAAACGAACGTGCTAGACTGTCGCCTTAGCGCTGCGTTAAGGGCGGCGACCCGTATGAAAAAATAAAATAACAAATGGTTTGATCAGTCGATATAGTATAAGTACTGGTTAAGTACCTTGCGGTCTTTCTGTCTTTTTGTTTGACATTTTAGTTTTAATTCCAGAATAAAACGCACTACAGAAACTGCAATTATTAATATGTTATTGATACGAAGGTCAAGTAAATATTACAACGGTAGTCAGACTAGTTAGTCACCTTAGTAGACTATAGAAAATGTACACTATCGTTTTTGTATTTATATAGTGACTACGTCCTTTATCGTTGTATGTCACTCGCTAATCCTCTTCAAAGTTCAATCAGACAGTTCTCAGCCGTCGATAGATTAGCTGATACTTGACAAGTACACTTGCTTCTAGTGAATGAGAAAGCAAAAAACATCAGCCTGTATAAAACTAAAACATAGAATTAACATTAGAGATTGGATCAATAAATAAGCTAAGCATATTTTATAGATCATTTTAAACATACAGTTACATAGTGGCAATGGAAGTACAATAATGGGAACGTAGTATTTCAAATCTTCTACCTTCATAAGTTGATTCTGGGGCAACAATAATCAGTACGGAGTACCACAAACCAATTAACATCTCAGCATTGTCTTAGAATATCAGATAATTACCTTAATTATGCTTTATTACACGACAAACTTTAAAGTCTAGAATCGTACAGAATGTTTTCTTTTAAACTTATTTTGCAAACCCGCCAAAATGTGAAATAAGCAATTTAACAAATTTGCGACCCAACCACACCTCGCAAAATGCGACAGGTTGGTCGAGATGACATTATGTTTTTTTTTTGCGAATGTAAGCTCAAATAACAGTCGTGAGACTGAAGTTAGATTCCGTTAGAATAATAGACAAAATTTAAAACTCACCAGTTAACGAATGACGCTTATAATATCCGAATTTTTTTGCATGTTCGATTTAAATCAGCTGTCAAAAACAGTTCGTGTTTAATGTCACAGCACAACACTAACGGTACACAGATACAAAAGATTCAACATGAAATCGATCGAAGGCGATTGGCCGTTCGGATTCGACGTTCGAATTTAAATTGACCAATGATAAAGCCGTCGCGCACGCGTGCATGAATCACAAGCGTCAGACGGAGACTGAATTATTTGTGGCCGTTTCTGAACGGGCGACACAGAGTTCCTTTTCCATTCAAGCCGCACACAAATTAATTGCCAAGCAAATATCAACCTTAACGTGAAGGTATATGGTAAATTTTACTTCACAAAAACTCCGTGACTTACGCTTTTTTTAATTTACAAAATATATTGCCACCTCGGTCGCCTTCACATGCGCACGAGTCGACTTTTTGCGGTAACCCGTTCTGTTTTTTTTTCGTTTGTTTTGAACGGTTCTGGCTTTTCGCGAACAGGTTAAAGGTTCTTGTATAACGACTGGGGCCCAGGTAGAATTCTTCGAAAATCGCTTTTGGGAATTTTCCATCGTCGTCTTTCTTTTTACATACTGTCAAGTGATAAACGGCTTTAAAATACAATGCAAGTTAAAAAGATCCTCAAGTAATATTCTCTGCTTGTTTTTTGTCTTTTTAAATTTTTTATGTGTTAATAATATACAGTATTTTATTTCGTTGTGTTTTTTGAAAATCTATTAAATTAATATATAGGTATAAAATTATTTTATAGAAATAAATAATTTATAGGAGATATAAATTTTGCTACTGGGCATATTTACAATTAAAAAAACTGTACATTTCTGTGTACAATAATTAAATGTTATATACTATAACTTCGTTCACATTATATGTCAATAAAAATATATATAAAATATATAAAAATATAAACTCGTTTAGTTACATAATGTCACACCTCACTCTTCCAAACTCACCAAATACAGTGTAAGTATTCTCTACTTGTCTATGAAAACTGCATCAAAATCGATAAAGCCCTTTCGACAATAATTTGAATTGATAAATAGAGATGTTTTAATAAAACAAATAGACAACTGACGTTATAAAAGTTCAATATTTATAAATCACAAAACAAGTAACAATTAGTTTTATTAATCACGTATGAATAGTAATCATTCATGGTACGGAATTTATTTCGCATTTTTTAAAGAACATTCGGCATTTGGGACTTTCTGCTTAACTCGTAAAGGATTGGGCGTCACAGTATAATAATTATATTAAATAATGTATCTGGTTTACCATACAAGGATAATTTTAGCTAGTAAACAAATTTTATTTCCCTTCCAAGGCCATTCAAGACATTGTACATAAAGAGATACACGTACATAAGTATATATCTACATGTCATAAGCAAATATAGAGATGATCAAATGGAAAGATCGAGAGTTAACAAGGATCATATAAGCACCATACCTAGTAGGTACGATTTCTATGCAAACTTCGGTGTTCTAAACGCCATGATGTCATCTACCTAAATACATCGTACTAAAATATATTTGCTGAGTTGGACATAGAATACATATGTAACAGGTTTTTAATATTTAATTTAAAGCTTCCGAAAAGCGATTCGTTGATTTAAAAATTCTTTTAGTCGCTATATTTAGCTATATATTATAATATGTTCTCCACCTGCTCCCTGCCCCAAAAAATTATCGAAATCTATCTAGAAGTTTTTAAGTATTGCGCGCACAGGGGCAGACTTTTATTATTATTTTCTTTATTTAATCTAACAGATAGTAATATATTTACTGCGTAGGGTATTTTATTTAAATGTAGAGTTTATAATTCAATATCTACCGATAGCGACGTGTTATACGAGTACAAGATTGTATCTTTCTCAGTAGCAAAAGACATCAACGCGTTACGCCATACATTTTGTAAAATATTCTAACCCTATATATTATATAGAGTTAAATACTTTTAAATTAAAGAAACAGAACTAAGGCGTAGTTATGAGATAAAATGTTGGACAATTTTCAAATTTGGTACCATTAAGCTTTTTATAATTTCGTTTAGCTTCTTAATACTATTTAATATCAGAATGAAATGAACTTGAAATATAAATACCTATTAACTTTGTTTCACTTGCTCATCGAAATGAAGTTGACATGCATTTAATTGTTGATTACAATGTTACCATATCGAATGAACGTTTATATTACCATGTATTATATTAAAATAAATGTAATTTTTCGTTGAATTTTGCATCTTATTATATAAATGGCGATAAAATAACTCGTTTTTAGTCAGCAACATGGCAACACTTAAAAGCACTGCTTTAAATACATTTTATCGAAACTTGTTCTTTAGAAAAATTTTCTAGCAACCTTCATACTACTATATACATAAAATATAACATATATGTACATACATCCATACATTCACACATACATCAGACATACGTACACACCTGCATATGTAACCTAGTCTAATATATTGTTTCCATACAAAAACAAATGTAACACGCAGCACAAAGTCGTATGACATGTTTATCCAACCGCAGCATCCTACTGGCCTAATGATAACAAGCTGAACTCAGTGCGAACAAGATAGAACAGTTAGACGTCATCAACAGGTTCAGTTAGCCCACTAACTGGAGTTCGTTTCGATGCTATGCAAAGCATTACTTTAATTGAACAACCACAAGCCACAATAACTTACTGTAGGTATAACTCCGAAAGTATATCTCTATTTTTAGAAGTGAATTTAAATTGTCGGTATACAATTATAACAAAAAATTTAATTAATATTTAATTTAGATCATCACAGAAATTGTACTTGAGTTTTCGCTTACTGATAAAATTGTATATTTTAGGGGATAACATTATATTTTTGATCTTTATTTTGATAGGTTACCAACAATAGTGGGCGAGTAGTGGTCAAAATTCTAACATAATTCTTATTAATTTTTTAAGTTTCAAGGTTGTTGAATTTTATATTTCATTTATAATGTTATTTTTTAT
This sequence comes from Elbella merops, assembly GCA_018244855.1. Taxonomy (NCBI): domain Eukaryota; kingdom Metazoa; phylum Arthropoda; class Insecta; order Lepidoptera; family Hesperiidae; genus Elbella; species Elbella merops. The sequence continues at coordinate 8,307 of DWMG01000358.1, forward strand.
TCTTGAACGATTTTATTGTTCTAAGCAAGACAAAAATTAAAAAAAAAATTAAATAATTATTGTAAATAAATAATATTTAATAATAAATTATAATATTTTTCAAGAAATTAGCTAAGAAGGAGCTTATCTTTTAAAGTCCGCAGCTTATTAGAGACTCCTCGAGTGGTGCATGTTCATAGGCCACGATGACTACGTGACCACGTTTGATAGTAATAAAATGACTCAGCTCAAAATTGTATCATTGTAATTATCATATCATTAAGTCAATTCTCTTAAGGCCTAGACAGATACCATTGAATGCTTAATATCTTTATTGTTACAGATTTAACATGCTAGTTTTCCACTCATCACCCTCATTATACGAGTACATACGTCGTTTTGTGAAACTTTTGACTCCTCCATCAGCTAGGATCTTTTTTAATAGTCGCCCTCGACACCCGCATCCGTCAAGAATGCATAGTTGTTTTGTAAAATATTTAATAATATATTATAAATTGAATTAAATCGATACGAGAATCGTTCGTAGCAAGAACGCTTCTTAACCGGATGATCAAGGTCGTGGATCGGCATTCCATTCTGTTTATTATTTTTAGAGGTACGCAGTTATATGATTAAATATTGTTTAAGAAGAGGGAATAATTCTGTACATTATCCTTATTTACGTCATCGAACAACTGTATTGCTTTAATTTTGGGCACGAGTCTTCTTAAATAATTGTGTTGTTATGCAATCACTTATAAATAGGCTTTGTAATTTATTTCATATTCAATATTCTTAAAAACTAACGTACAATGTCATCGCTTATAATACTCGGGAGTAACTCCTAGAGAAATTATTGAAATTGTAGGAATAAAACCCCAGGTTCACATTCATCTATTTTTATTATATTTCTAATAAACACATAGAGATAATGGAAAGATTTAATAAATAATACTGCAATTTATAGTAACACGAGGAACTTAATATGAGGAATAAAACTCGTTAGACAAAAAGTAGAAATGATTCGACGGCCTTATCCGTACGATAATGTGCAATATTGACTAGAAAAATACCCACCAAATAAATTAAATTACGTAAATACGCTTTAATTACGAAAACTACCCTTGATTAATTAAAATTTAAAGCGCCTGACAATAAAACTATAGCAATACATCTAGATAACTATTTGATTCATTGCTAAAACGTTTGTTTAGGAGCTGTCGTTCGTCCTGAAAGATCTAGAACGTTCTATTTTTTAAAATCAACAATGAGGTATATTATAACAGTAACATATAAAAATATTCTTAACTTCGTTTATATGTAAAACAATAAGTAAAAGTAAACAATTTATCTTTAAAAATAGGTAAATAACATTTAAAAAATAATTTATTAAAATTAATTTAACATCATGTTATATAAGATAAGATAAAATATTTAATAAATAGGGACTATTTGGGAAGTAATAAAGTTAATATTTAGTGCCGTCTAATCTTTGTCTAATGGATCCTAATGTTTATACAATAAGTAGGCCTTATGCTAGGCCCGAATCAATAAGCTTGTCAAGTGACTCTAAGCATACATTAAGACATGAATATAACATGTATAGCAATACATTTTCTACGTAAATGTTTTATTAAAGATAAATGAAATCATAGTTCAAATTTCACATTGTATATACTAATTTCTTAAAGCGTGGCATTAAGAATGGATATGTTAATAGTTGGTAATAAAAAAATAGTATTAGTTTTATGTTCAATTTCGTAGTGACTAAAATCGAGAACACGAAGTAGCTATGTCCATCTGATTCGAACAGAATTAAGCGTTTCTTCAGTCATAATATCAACCGTACTAATGAGGTCTTATTATGGGGCCATTTGATGTCAGATAGACCGCGTTTGACTAATAGTGCTTAGTGTCTTTAACGTTCAATAGACACGCTTATTTTGGAAACTTCAATAAATAAGTTTTTTGGTTACGCGGAAGCACTACAAAGTACACATTTAAGTTTGATATAAGTGCTCACTACTTTTCTTTCATGCATAAAATTATTATCTGACAAAATGCTAAGCTATTCCTACAGAGAGCTACTAGAGTGAGATGTATAATGGAATTTTCCATAAGTTGGTATTTAAACCGCCTTTCTGGTCAGGAACCAGGTCTGCATGGGTTCGGCCTTCCCCTTCATGGTGACGTGACCGCGGTAGGTCAGCTCGAACTGGTCATCGTGGTTCTCTTCCTTCATCAGGTAGCTGAAAATGAATAACCAATTATGTTTATGCATACATAAATGATAAGAATCTCTTGGGAGCGTTCAAACTTAACTATCTGTTATGATATTTTCTAAAATATGTGTTAGGGTCGCCGTACACGAGCCACACGCGACAGCCACAAACGCCGCCACGAGAAGCTCGAAGCGGCTACAATGGTAGCTGAAGCGCGCGACAACCACTTGTGGCCGGTGGTCGACATGTTTACTTCAATCAACAACAAACAGACTACGTACGTGCGTTCCACTTGAACAGGTTAACTGAGGTAAGAGAGAGAGGGGTGGGGAATCGCGCGATTGGCGTATGGCGAAGTTTTGTATCGGCGCTTAGTGGCCGGTGCGGGCCACAAGCGAGCAACGACTATTTGTAGCGTGTGAGGGCCACCGGCGTGGACCGTGTGCGGCGAGTCCATATAAAATATATGAAAACTACAGGATATATGTCAGTGGCGGCGTTTTGTGGTTGTGGCAGGTGGCTCGTATGCGGCGACCCTTATGAGTGCGGATCGAAGCCACAACCTCGGTCAGCAGGCAGATTCACTACCTGTTCAAAGTTGTTGATTTTCTAGAATTGTAAGTATCGATACTATTTACATAAGTAGATCTTAACCATGTGCACCATTTATGAGTGTCCAATGTGCTTGATAAACTGTAAAACTCCAATTTCATATTTACATTTCGCTAATGTACCTACGCACGCCTCTACCGATATTTGGGGGATTATTTTACTAAAAATTACAAGAAAATATTTAGATACTAAACAAAAAAACCAAATAAAATATATAAAAAATAAATCAATACAAAGCACTGTGATTTTAAAATGATTTTTAATGGCTGTTAAAATTATAAAAAGCATTGATATGATCAGAAAAACTTTATTTTTAGTTTCCAATTAATATATTGTATCACTTATTGGAAACTAGACAAGCATTGATGTGGATTCACAAGAATAAACGTAGTTAAGAGGATTACGCACTTGCACGGCTTCTAGCTGGAAACGGGGGTACAGTACTGATTTCCACCACTATTTGTCTACACGTTGCACTAGTGACATAACAGTTACAAACTCCTTAAAAAATATATAAGAAAATAACAACGTCAGCGAAACCGTAGAAGTCAAACTTATGAGTTAAAGCGATCATTTTATATCAAAATTAATAAGATCTGTGTAATATTTTGATTGTGATAAATTGAAAAGTGATACAATTATGGATTCTTTTATGGATTGTTATTTTGAAGAAGTGTTCACAAATATGAAACGTGATTGCTTGAACGAGAGATACAAAAGACGGGAGCTTGTTGAATATTTTAATACAGTGATAACCGGTTGTGCTAAAGGTTGTACGGATTGTGTGAAATTTTTTAAGCATTACAGTTTTAAAAAAATAAGTATTGTCCTCTATACATGCGAAAATTCTAACAGTTTCGGTACAATGTACACCCCTAATTTTATATTTGGGTTAAGTTTAAAAGTGATTGAAATAGGCTTTGTCACAATTTAGGTTCATGCTATCCATTTTTAATAAAATCTGGTTCTGTTAAATGTATAAACGCAAGAGACACACAAAGCTTTTGTGTTTTTTCTTATAATATTTTATTACTATTTACAAATTATTGAATAATATAATATTAATTAGCAACAGAAATAATGCTCTATTGCTTCTTTCACTGCAACCTGCAATGTAGATATGATACCAAACATAATTTTCTATTTATCATCCTTTAATAAGCTTTTAAATTCTTGTCCTTTGTTACCTTGTTTTGACTGACGCAGTAGATTTAATCAACAATTTAAATTCATTGTTATATAAAAAAAATACCAAAACTATATGTTAAAATAACTTGTTTTAAGGTCAAAACAAATCTGATGGAACAACTTGCAAGAACTTCATATTATCCGCCCTAAGATACCATAACAATTGTAAGTCGGGTAACGGCGACGTGTGCCTCATGGGGAAGTACCATAACCTGCTGTATATAGCCATGAAACTTGCTTTTGACTGGAGCGTACAAGACAATGGTGTGGTCGCAGCTTTACTGGATGAATTGTACGCTTGTGAGAAAACTTTTGAGAGGATTTTCCTGGGTCCGTATTTGGTTTTATTTGGCTTATCTACACTTAAACACACATTTTACAAAATCATCGCGATCCAAAATCCTTAAGGTGCCCAGCGTTGTATATATTTACAAATTAAATAAAATCGCATCACGTATGAGTATTTCCGTTAGATGTTTGTATGATAAATGTGTCTCTAATCGGTTTCGCTAATTGTGAACTTCTCTAGTGCTAGTCAAGGATAGTGATTTGTTTAAACATTTTTCATCATTCACCTTCAAATGTCACGTGGTTATACAAAAAAAATAAATTTATAAATATCTAGTCGTTACTATCTTAGCTTGTTCATTACCTATATCATATTTATCGACTGGCTTGCATTAAAAAATAGTTTCACAAAGTCGTTTCATTTCTATTTAAATATACATCATTTATTCTACAAATAGGTAAATCCTTGTTTTGTTATTTAATTTCCCTTTCTGTTTTAGGAGCAATTTTCGGAACATCGGCCCCACATTTTCTGGCCGGGTGGAAATCTGATTTCACGGATAAGGAAGAAAACATCCACGCTCTTGTGTTCTTCTTGGATCATGCTACCAACGCTAATCTAGAATATACCGAGGGTGAAAAAGCTTATCGTTTCATAGATGTTCCATTGGAGAGCTGTGGTAAGGCTTCCCCAGTAAGAGTGGTCATTCAGTTAGGAGCGTCAGAAATGCTAATGATACTTCTCAGGTTCGGTGCAAGAATAACACCCGAGAATGCGTCTACGAACCCTGTAGAATCTATTTTAGATAGACTGAAAGAGTTCAACCGTAAATATCCATATGAACTAGTCACGTGTCTCAAACTGTCTTTGCGAGCAGTTCCTCAAATTAATTTGACGGTTGACAAAGCAAGCTTAAAGCATTTGGAGTTGCCAGATGATTACAATTACCAAAGGAAAATTGCGCTGGAAAAATATGGAGACATTTTAGAAGACCATTTGATTCCCACTTCTAGATGCGGCCTGAAGCCTGTTGAATTGAAGCATTTATGTAGATGCAGGATAAGACAAACATTGTGGGAAAATTTCGAATTACCATTTGGTATTTATAAGCTGCCTGTTCCAGCTTCGCTAAAACGGTATTTGGATTTGTTTGAGGATTAAACATTTGAACATGAAGGGTTAAATCTTTTAATTCGTTACCTGTACGTGTCCTCGCTCACATTGATGGTGCCAGGCACACCAGTAGTTTCACATCGGCTGGTCAAGTTGACGGTATTCCCGAAAAGGCAGTAACGCGGCATGCGATGCCCAATCACTCCAGTCACCACTTCACCAGAGTGAATTCCGATCGTAATACCCTATAGAATATCAATAATTTCAATCAATGGCACTTTTAAAAAAGTGTATCATTATGAAATTAATAAAATTATAACAAAAATATTATTAATGTTAATAAAATTATGACAAATTGAAAGAATTAGTACTATGTATTTGCTACTGACTGGAAGCATCTTATATTTATTTTTATAAATGAAGGATATTTAGTACAAATTTACGTGATAGAATTAAAACAGTCTTAATTTCTACGCAACCGCCATTTATAACAAAATTTCCTTTTCACAATATATTACATGTTAGATTACCAGTAGGCGAAATATATACCCCAGATACACATACAAAATTGCAGAACATTTGGTGGGAACTGGAGACTCAAACACCAAATATATTCTATATTCAAATAGAACTAATGTTCTTCATACTTATCTTACATGTCTCACGCCTCATTACTTAATGCGTACTATCAGTCAACTTATTCCAAAACTGGTCACGACAAAATGCTTTGTACCTTCAAACAAGTACTCACCACAGGCTCACCATCAACAGTGACAGTTCTAGATAAATCCATCATCTCGAGAGCGAGAAGCGAGATATGCTTTGCGTGCGCCACTTTGTACTCCGGCAGACCAGATACCGCCATGTACTTATCTCCAACAGTCTCCACCTACAATTGATTGAAAGAACTTGTTTCTCGAATACACTGACGTAACCTTCGATTGCAAAACATGTTCAGTATTTATGTCAATTTACCTGTGTGCGTTTTGTGTATATGTATGTGTTTTTGTAACTTTGAAGAGGTAGTATGTATCGCAATCGATTTATAAGCGACCCCAAGTGGAGTCGAGCTGAGGTCGTGTTGGTAACCTGATCACGGACCGAATGTGTCTGGGCAAAGAATTGAAAAGCCTACCAATCGCGAAGTGCAAAGATTTCAATAGTTTACCACTCCTGGTGTTACTTAAATCTTTAGATCCTATGCAATATGCAGAATATTTGTTGTCATAATGTGTTACAAAATAGAAGAATGTATGTCATGAGAATAGACGTGATGTTATGTTTTAATTATATAACGTATCAGCATAAGTCACATACGTTTTTTCGAGAAGGTTCTTTAGTGCCGATTCTATACGTGGTTCTCCTCATGTGCATTCGCTGATTGCAGAGAAGTTGCGAAGGAGACTAACTTAACTCTGACGTATATTAACATAATAATCTTTTTACCTTATAAACATCTGGGTTTCGCTTAGGATCGGTCAAAACATCAAAAGCCGTGTACAGATCGTTGAGCATCTTAACGATCTTCATTGCACCCTTGTGATCGATGTTCCTGGCGCAGTAGTTGGCGAAACCGACGATGCCGCTGAAGAGAAGTGTCACCGGATCATAGCGCCGAGCAGGCACGGGGCGACGATGGCGTAGCTCGGTTGCCACGCTAATTGGTAACACGGAGTAAAGGAGTCTGAAGGAAAGACAGATATGTATATTATTGGTTCACATGGACTTAAGACGGTAAATAAAACCGTAATCAGTTACAAAGTATATGGTATACGAAGGATAACAGACATTACGTATCAATCTTAGTAAGACGAGCTAAAGTTATAATCATCTAGTCCATAAAATAATTAATTTATGTCAAAGTAACATGAATAATAAGTTGACATTAGCACTGCAGTTTTTAATGTCATTTATTTATTTGTTGGCGTATAAGTATTTGTCCTGATGTTGATATTATAAATTCTGACCTATCAGTTTTTTGCTTCTCAGCCTCCAGTTCGCGGAAAGTTTGCTGCAGTTTATCCGTCAGCACTTCCAGGTTCTGTGTCAGTTTGTAGTCAGCTTCGAACTGCTCGGACATGAGAACCAGGTCCCGAGTCGCGTCGTGCAGAGGAATGTCAGAAATGCAAAGTCCACGGCTGTGGAAAGCGAACAGGAAGGTGAAATTCCTTTTAAATTACATTGTTATTGTTATGCAAAATATTCATATTTTGTATATGCACATTGGTGTGCAGCATTAGGGATATACTCGTATGCGCGTAATCACCATGCTAGGGAAGCTGGTTGGTGATCTCAGAGCATAGATCCTCGCACGTAATGTAGCGTAGGATGCCCTCCAGCTAGGTGGGGTGCGATCGAGCTCAGTGGCTTGCTATTGGAAAGGCGTATGTCCAACAGTGAACGGTCTATAGCCTATTTCTGTTCATAATGATGATAATATGCTTACCGAGTCAAATCATCCAGATTGGTCACGCTTGGATAGCATTGGAACACAACGACGTCTGTTTCAGGAATGTACAGCATTTGGCCCTGAAATATGCGTTTAATATATTAACTTGTGTCTTTATAATTTTTATCTTTGTTAGAGGACAATAATATTTCAGGAACATTTTTTAATTTATTGAATGCTTGTTTAGTTTTTTTTATGTGAATATAGCAGCGGAAGAACAGCGGTAGTCATGATTGGCTACTAGAGTTTTGTGGCTTCAGCAAGATTTTCCGAAAGAGCTATTGGAATAGGCATTTCAGTGCCTGTGAATTGACATAAAATCAAAAGATTTTTTTTTGAAAGTAATTTGCCATACGAAAAGTACCTTAAGTCGAAGAGATGCTATTTTCTCATGAGGATCAGTGACAGTCATTTCTTCTGGTTTGGTTTTCAATACATAAACAGTATTGATATGAGCCAGCACATTGGAGAATGTCATTTCAAGATGTGGTCGAACCTAAAACAAGGAAAATACCATGACGATGATTGAATCGTCATGAAAGATTCTGATTAGCTGTTTGATCCAAATTTAGGTCATTCTCTTTGCAAATGTAAATAACGATGTATGTATTTTCTAGGACTTTTTATAATCGTAATCATCATCATCAATATTAACAACTCTTTTGTAAGTGTAGGAAACATGACATTTAAACGTAACGTATTTACCTATACATGAGAAAATCTCTTTTTTCTGGACAGTAATAATTTTACTGTTTTACTACGGTTTGTAAAATGGAGACAAACGTACCGTATCTAACACATCAGTGATCTTGCAGCCAGGTTTGGTGACTCTGGGCAAGAGGCGGGACACGGTGCGTCCAGCTTGCACGATGTTCAGTTCGCGATCAAACATCAGGTGGAATGGAAACACGCGGCAAAATGTGGCTGGACTCACTTTGGGCTCTGAATCAAAATGTCAATGGTTTTGAATATCATACACATCTCAAATTGGGTATATACATTTGTAACTCCCTTTTTTATTTTTCTTGTTGTTAGACTATATTTTTGGATTTTACAAAAACAAATCTTTTATCTAATTCATTTAAGTCGTGTATTTTTATTACTCGACGATTTCTTTTACTCCGTTAAATTAACGTTTTTGGAAAACTTAGATAATTCAATCACGAAAATGTTTGATTTTTTTCGGTCAGTTTTAGAATTTAGTTAGTTTTTATATTAGACACTTAGTACGTTTGTTCGCATACCGAGCGACAATGTCTCAATTTCAGCGATCTCCGGCGCAGACACTCGTCCAGTAGTCGAAGTCTCCGTGATAAGAAACTGGACATGATCACATTCCTCTTTGGTCTTCAGAACTTCGACTTTCACTTCAGTGTTATGAAGTTTGCTGGTCACCGTCTGTCGAATATTGATTTTAAATACAGGTGCTGTAACTTTGATTTTATAATAGTGTTTGATAAAAAATGATTATTTATTTTAATTAAGATAATGAACATTAAAAATAATATGCGAATACACTTCAAGTGCTTCTGAGAAATAAATAAAAAATTCTCATGTCTCAAATCTCATATACCCTGAAGTTGCTTGTCTACTCCACATACCTTCACAATTCCGATCACGATATGCTCGAGTCCAGGTCTATCGGAGTAATAATGGAGAACAAGCGCGCCATCTTCTGGTCTTTCAGTGCACCTGAATGACGGTGACCGCATTCCGGGGTACAAGGTACCCAGGTGATCATGAAGTCCATCCAAATTCTAACAAATACAGATAATAATAATATTGAACATCAAGAGACGTTTACAGAAATAATTAGAAGTATCAATGAAAAAGGTGATTCCTCTGCAAGTATGTCTTTAATGATGATAATAATGACGATGATATAATGTATATGTATTTCCTACATAAAAATTTTTTCTTATCTATATCCATGAGTAAATTCGAAACATTTACCTGCAAGAAGTCGCGAGGCGTAGCTCCGAGCACTTGCAATATCTTGTCGTATCCGGAGTCCTGGCAGAACTCGAAAAAGGTCATACCAAACAGTTCCAGAATAGCATGGGCAGGCAATTCTGTAATATATATCGCATGGTGTATGTTATTATAGATGTACATTGTTGTCCCTGGTGTGTTTAGTGAGGCAGAAACTATTTTCGTTCTTAAATTTGTTTTATTTAACAAAAATAACAAACGTACATCCTTAACTACTTGGTCTTATTTGCTAATTGCAGCGAATTAATTTATGATATTTTATTATATTATAGATATTTCTAGTGTTATATACAATATGGTTGGTTTCAGTTTTTTAGTAATTTCTTTTTGAGTGGATATAAAACCTGTCAGTCTTAGGGTAGTTTGCCTGATAATTACTACGAGGAAAGGTGGTATCACTAAAAATTAAAATTAAAAGGTTACTTTAATGTTTACATGTTAGGTGTAATCTTACAAGTATTATTTTACGATATTTAATGATTACAACCATACGGTATTTTATAATATAGGTAATAATAGTAATTATAAAAATATAAGAAAAGAATAGCGTAGAATACTCACGAAGAACCTCAACGGCGGCCGTTATCAAGTTGTAGGTAATCTCGTCCTCATATATCTGCCTCACCAGAAACGACCCCTCCATGGAAACTTCAGCCTTCCTCCTGCGACACAACATAACCATCGAATTGAAGACCATTTAAGTTATGTGCAGTTAATTTTCCAATCCCGTAGAACCCCCGTAGAAGCCCGTAGAACGTAACATCGCGCCTGTAATTCCCGAAAGGTTAGGCAGCGAGGTGTGGTACAATCTCACGTTTTCAGCCAGTAATATCCAAAAACAATGTAAGAAGACGCAGTAAGGCATAACGGATTCAAACCTCGTCCTAAAACACGAGTAGGATCTCTACTGAACACTTGATACCACAGGTTATTATTTCATCATCATCATCATCATCAACCTTTCTTAGTCCACTACTGGACATAGGCCTCCCTCAAAGGGGGTTGGAGATCGCACGGCACGGTTTTTCGCACCGCCGACGGTGCTGCCCGTCGGCGGCCAGGGCAATTTGCTGTGCCTATTTAGGCTGCGCTATACCGCAATCAGCCGGTCGTCAGAGCCTCGTCTGTTATAGCAGGGTGTACCATTAGTTGTTTGAGTTTAAAATCAACCATATTATCAATGTCCGCCGTGACCTCGCAGCGATTGGCGGGAGCTTATGAAGAAGGACCCCGTATAAGTCCGAAATTAGTCAAGCCATCTCGAAAAGCAAACGTGATCGAAGACGGTACATATGTTGTGTTGAACAATATTATACTTAATATTCTGAACTCCATCTTTAATAAGATAGAAATATCAAAATTCAATCATATGAACACAATAAATATATTGTAAGTAATTATTTAAGTATAATAAAATTTATAAACAAAACATCCATGGTTTTATTACTTACTTGATTTTCTCCCATGTCTCTTCGCCATAGGTTTTCATAACTAGCAGTTCAAGAGCATAATTCACGAATCCGTACTGTGAAAAAAAATTAATGATTGAATACGAACATTTGTGCAAAATAAATTAACCTAAAAAACGAAATCGCCTCTAGGAATGAAGAGATTAGTCTCTTTGAGAAGTTTATACTTTCTTACTACCAAATATAATTATGGTCATATCTAAAGACCGACACAATTACTTTACTACTAATAAACACTGTGCTGATAGACATTGTATTAAAAACGGAACATCCCACCCGTAATTTCCGAAGCTACATTTTACTTCCCATGGAATAGGTCGTGAGTTTATTTCTATACACCGGGCACAGATACAGACTCTGACTCACTATCAGAAATTCGTACTAGTAAACCTAAGTTATAAAATCTATGTGAGAAAATTCAATAGGACCCGTCCTGGGATTCGAACCCAGGACCTCTCTATCAGCAGTCGGGCTTTGCAATCACTCGACCAACGAGTAAACTGTCTATTAATGTATACAAAAAACATTGAAAAAACTGGAATAAATATGTAAATAACCCCACCGACACATTGATGCAGAGCGGTGTTTCCGCATTAATTTAAAAATAAAATTAATTCTTACCATCGTGAATATTCAATTACTCTTCTGTTGTCTGCGAAAATAAATTAATTTGTTATGTAATACTGGGGAATTCATTAATTATTAAGTAATTATTCATACTGATTATAATACCGTTACACAATCGAATCTTCCATTTTTGAAATATAATTATTGTTATCTGTATTAAGTAACCAATACAGATAAGTTAAATTTAAAATTGGAAAAACAATTCAACAAACATAGTGTGATCAATTATATGTTTTAGGTATGAGCACAACCCCTTTAGGGGAGGCCTACCATTAGCAAAGGACTTAAACAGGCTGATGATAATTATGAATTTTGTATTCATATTTAAATCGCCACCTATAAAAATAATTTTAATATAAAGTACCAGCAATAGACAATATGAAA
>DWMG01000359.1:0-20628 GCA_018244855.1 Elbella merops
GGAGAGACACCACACAGACATGCACTCTCCGAACTGTAGCCCCACCTGAGCATGTTCACCCTGCTTCGGCCTACTTGGGTCCGAAGTCTATTTAGGGACTTCTAAGTTATCCAACGTAGATCATGTCCAGGCACAACAACGAAGTACACAACATTATTAATTATTACTATATAACATTAAAAAAGAACATTTCTTATTGCATACTTAAATTAAAAGTTTGCACAGCATTTCCGATCTGGCATCATAATCAGACGCTAATTTAAGACAGTAAAGAGAAATTAATTCAGAAAATTATTTTTCACCAGATATGTTACACATTTCATGGAATAGGAGGTGAGGTAAAATAAATAATAATAAATCGACTACCTCATTGCTCGAAGTCTAGATTTATACCCAGTCTATAGCAATAGGCTCATCCCCTATTACAAGATGGGGCGTAGAATATACCTAACAGGTGGACCGTAAAAGTGAGGCATATTCCTCTGGCTACCTCTTGGGAAAATACAGGCGTGAATGTAGAAAACATAATAAGTGATACAATACTACTATTTCTAATTTTGGAAAGGTAATACAGTCGTTTAGCGTTTATTTTTCAGATGTACACAATGATCACGCGTAGAGGAACGCGTACGAGTGAACAAAGAACGTGGTTTATTGCGTGACGTAGGTACATACGGGGTACAGACTAAATATCTACGTTACGTTCGAAAATAATGCTATGTATTAATTAAAATGTAGGTTAACTGTCTGCGTAATGTTTGAAGTGAATTTTTTTATATGGCAATCGTTTATTTTTTTATGGCAACACGCTGAATTCAATGAATAATGTATGGCGTGGGACGTTTCGCGGCGTAAATTGAAAACTGTGTATTTTAAAAGACTCGGTGAAGTGTGAGTCGATTTTGTCTATAGTGTTCTGGTAGTTTCTAGTTGTTGGTTTGGCATTATATTTTATTTCATCTACATCTGCTAGACTTTTTCTTTTCTGCTTACAATATTTTTTTTTTATTTCGCGGGATAAATGTGTTTAAGCCGCCTATGGCATATGATATGTGCCGTGAGTAGTGTAATTACTGAAATACTTATTTTAAAATCGGATTTCAAGTTTCATACTCAGTATTTATGCCGAGAAGACGAAAACTTCCTTTCTCAGTAACGCTAAACCTACTATCTCTCTTCGTCGTATAAATAGAACGCAATTTCAAAATACGTTTGTATAGACTCTTTAAAAAGTAAATTTTGTTGTATAAATTTACCCAATAAATTACGTACAACAGACAGAAATACTTATGATTAATAAGTACATATTACGTTTCTGTAATCTTAGAGCGGAACGCTAAATGTCCCGCTGCTCATTTAAATTGTATGCAGTATTTTTCTCCTTTGTTTCGATAAAAGGTCTTCGAAATGTAATGAATATTAGTTTATATTGTCATTGAGCGGAGTAGACAGGGTTGTCAAAAAAGTTTCTTTAAAATAATAGGGTTGAAACTAGATTTAATGTCTTTGTTACTTTATTGAGATGTTTAGCATTTAGGTACTGCCTTTCGGAAATATTTTTAATAGGATTTCTTATTCTTAATAGGGCTATAATTAGACTACGACGTTGTTGCAACCCGAGGAGTTTAAAGTTGATCAGTTATGGGTCCTGACAAGTCGGATTAAAATACAAGTTGTAAATATATAGCAATCTCTGTTAAAATTATAGTACCTACTTATACTATTTCATAACATAGTATTAATCCTATTTACCGTATACAAGTACCGTACTTGAAGATAAAATAAAAGTTTTTACACGAATTTGAATTTAAATTTCTAAGCTTTTCTGTATAGGTAGTGGTACAAATGTCAAGTTACCATATGCGGCCGTAACAAGCGACTTACATTTAGGATCAGTATTACAGCTTTAATGGCCACATTATATGTTGCTTTTCGCGATATTTTGCTACTTCTATAATATGAAGACCACTGACAATGTTTAACGAATATCCAAAACAGTTTAAGCAAACCCAATGACATAATTTCAGAGTATGCGAACGCGTAAACACATTACCTACATTGTCTTTAGCCACATATTTAAATTTGGAATGTTAACAAGTTTGCTATAACAATAACTTGTGATGGTACTTATTAGATAAGTATTACAGTTAATAAAATGTTATATTTTTATAGCAAACGATAGCAACGGTAATAAAGAAAACTGTTTTAGATACATCTTACTAACTAACATACCAATGTAGGTTACCACATATTAATAGAAATGAGACCAATCCTATCAGTCATGTACAGTCAAGAGCTGCAGCAGGTCTCTATAACTTCATTAATATTCTAGAACATTCTTTACATAATTTAACGGTTAACTTTCAAATCAATTGTAACATTTTATAAAATCGTTTGAAATACTGACACATACTTAGTAAAAATGATTTAGATCTAGGTATTAAAATGTTAAGGGATACTTATAATATATCTCCAAAATTTTCTGGGCTCAGATCTTTTCTCAAAATGAGAAACGTTTTCGTCACTCATAAATGAAGCGATATTTAGTCTAAATTTTTAAACATAACTTTGCGAAGTGCACCGAAGGCACCGGGGCTGACATGACTTGAACCAAATCTAAAAAGTAGAAAAATACAATTGTAACCTTAATATATTAGGTAACCTAAATATGTACAAATGAATTGACAAAAAATACTAATGCTAGGGTTACAATTTATGTCTCAGTATTAGGTATTATTAAAGTATGGGCTGAAAAATTTCACGTAGTATGTATTTCTCTAGATCGCTCACGAAGTAGGACCTGACTGACATCCTACTTCATGGTCTCATTCATATTTACACATCAAAAACCATACAAACAATTTAATCAAATATATAGATACTTAAAAACGCGTTATTGTCAAACATAATGAAGAATATATTGATGCAATTAAAATAATATGTGTACACAATGTAGGTAACGTAAATGTAGGTAGTGTTGGTAATTAGTACCTACAGTTGTAGGTGCAGGTGGGTGAATAGTAATCGTTGGTTACTTAAAGTGATATCGGCGGTGACTCCGACACACTCCACTTCCGACCTTATCGAGACAACTGCACACGAAGGTACTTTTACACACTTCTATTAAATATAAACGTTATTTTCTCACCTCGCATCCAATTCCAATGTGTTTTTAAATGACGCTCGTGTTATCTTTTATCTGTTCTATGTTTCGGTTTGTAAATATGTAAGTAATAAGAAATTGTATTACCAATAAATACAATATCATAAGGATGGATATTTGGCACTTGTTGCTCTCTGGCTAACCCGTATGGGTCCTGACGAGATAATATAACATAGCATCACGTTTAAATTTCCCCGAAGGATAGGTAGGAGAGTGTAGTACTCCCACCTTTCAACTGTTATGTAGGTAATACTTCCCATATAATAGAGGGCGACCTTGTTCCCAGTGTGCCAGTAATAATAATCATTATTTATTTAAAACATATACACGGACAAAAAACTTATAACATATGATTACATACACTTAACAACATATATGTTCAAACTGCTAAGCTAATCTCAATGTACTCGTATGTATAAATTCCATAAACCCAGATCTTTATCATATTTCTTCTGTTTCTTAATACTTAGATACCATCTCTGCTATACACATCACACATCCGTTGTTTCACCTTTCTTTTCTCGTTGTTTTTTGTATTTGTATAATAACAAAAACTCGCAATATTTTTTTATTTCTTCTTGTTTAAATGTTAACTCTTATAATTTATTGTAACCGCCATTTTTAGAACTATAGAAAGGAAATCCAACTTTTAAAATTTAAATTTAGAACATGCTTTTGTATCTGCCTGTCAGGTCCCGTAAATACTTTTTAGAGACGGCAACACACAAAGGAATGCTAAAAGCCAACACAAAGGCTTGTTGCATCTTAGGTCTTAACGTTCGCGCGCGGCAGACCATGACCGGACATCTTGGCTCCGTGTGAGGACGATGCCATAAAACCTAAGCCCAAGAACCTACTCAAGCTAATATTGTAATATAAAGATAAAGCACATTAAAAAATATATTAATTTGATGGGTTGTATGTAAGAAAACAATTTTCCCATAGAATAGATAGCGCGAACAATAATTGGAAAATCTTATTCTTTAACGGATTATAAGGACATAATATAATTTTTTAAATTATAATGTGAGTTGAAGCGAATAAGAGTACATTTTGTATGTATCATTTTATAGAATAATGCCGCTTATATCATTATGAAATTATTCCCAACAAAATAATTGTAACAGGAACTTTAAATTACAAGGCAAATTTCGATTAGCGCTTAAATTGAAACGGGCGCCCCATTTATCAAACAATTAAATCATTGCTTACAAAGTTTACAAATCAATAATAATAATAACTAATACGTGGGCCACTAGCGTAGAATTCGGTCTTGGTTAAAATAAAATTTAAAACCAATACAACCATAAGCGAACAATTTGTTATTTTTTAAATAAAATGTAAGTAATACGAATCAAGGTGTCTACCTCAAGACATTTTTCTAGAAAAGTCGTTACAAATGCAAAAGGCATATGTAGTGCCGCGGGAGACTAAGTTAACGATAACGAGAGGCTCGGACCCTCGCGCCCAGCAGACCGTGGCGAACATCTTGCGATCAGCTCCTCTTATTATTACAACGTATACGACAGACTGTATCAGCCATTTTACGATCAACAAAAAATATTTGTAGAATAATTTTTATAAAAACAGTCTTTAAACAGCTTTAGCTTTTCTTGCGATTATCATAAAAATATAATATATTTGTATGTAAGTAGTTCAGCAAATTAGCGGATGGGTCTAAGGGACCACCGTTTCTTATGGATCATTTGGAACCCCAAAGTAGTGGTCAATGCATAACTAGGTCTGAAGCAGAGCTCTTGAGAGCCTTTTCTTGAAGAACTTACCTTTGCGTCACTTTTAATTAATAGTCCTTTAATTAATATTTATTATAAGGCAAGTCGTGAAGCTTTTTATCTACCATGCGGACGATGTCTTGGACAATTTGAAATAAAAGTCGTTCAGATTAAAACTTCCAATCTACGTACTACGATCTATAAACACTTCTGTGTCCATAAAAATATTCCTTATTGTTGCAATATATTATTGTGTATGTTTGACTGCCTCGTTGGTCGAGTGGTTGCAAGGGTAACTGCCGATCGAGAGGTCCTGGGTTCGAATCCCGGGACAGATGCTATTAGATTTTTCTAATTTAGAATTTCTAGTAGTGACTCGGAGTCTGGAATTGTGCCCGATATATGGCAATGGGCTCACCACCTATTCTATGGGTCTTAATCGTAACTGGTGAAACATTAGAGTGTACTACACTCCTCTGCCTATCCCTTCGGGGATTACGTGATGGCGTGATGTTACGTTTTTTTATATATTGTGTATATGAAAAATGTTTCCCGCCAATTTTTTCCCTCCAATAAAATACTATTGTATAATACGACTAACACTGTGTATATCTTTGTACAGGTGACAAATTAGTCAGTCGAAACAACAAGCACTATTTATTGTCAAGCTGGCGCGACCTTTAATTTATTCGAACGGAAATAAGCCGGTGAAGATAAAGAGACCCGTTCGTAACGTCGACTTAATGGCTGGTGTCGCGGGTTTCGCATAAGAACGAAGATGTGGGGGCCCATTACGGTTTTTTCCTCCTGTCTGAACACGCTCGCACCAGCCGAGCCCACTGGCCCATGAAGACATCGAGGGACATGTATCCTGCCTTCTCCTAATGAAATAAATTGAGCTACACGCAACGATACAACAGTGTAACTTACAAAGCCAACAAACAGGCAATTTTAATCTTTAATTAGTAGCAAATAAGTCGATAATCGTTTACTTGTTTGATTATATTTGAGAGGATAAATTCATAACCTTTTCCAAGTATGTGGTCAAGTCACACACATAGATGAGCGCGCGTGAGAACCTGAGCCTCGCTTTTTAGATGAATAAATTACATAAGAGAAGTCTGTATGTTGTTTGTTACTCGAATGCTTCTGATTCATTTAGATATTATAATGTCTGTGTAAACTGATCGCTAAGGGAGATATTAGTAATATGAGCATACATTGCAAAACCTCGTTACAGGAAAATAAACCTTGCTGTACTGCCTTTAAAACATTCCCAATACAATGCTGATCATTTTGCAGATGTATCTCTACCGTCTTGGAAGAATGCGTTGAAGATGTAGCCAGCAATCAGTCTTGCATTAATGCTTTCTCAACATGTCCGGTCATGAAACTAATTGTTACATACAGCATTTTGATTTTGCATAAAAACGGTTAACGTTTTATGATCCTACAGAACATATTATTCGTTATCAAGATTGTAATCTTTTATTTTTATGTGTTCAAAAGTATGTGTCTTATATTTTTAAATAGAAAGTAGTGGATACTAAAAGAAAAATTGCCCATATAGTTTTAATGTATGAAGATAGAAAATTAGTAAATCAATGGACAGGTCCATACTGGGAGAGGACACATTGCAACATGGGATTTCTACTTGTTCTTCAGTCCTCGAATGACTTATTATAACAATCAAAGAATAGAAATGCAAGCGACTGATCGTTCTAATATCAGACAAACACGTATATAGGCAACGGTCACAATGTTTACAAACAATCACGACCACAGTGATTGACAATATAGAAAAGGAAGGAAAGAAAGAAAAAGAAGGAAGAAGAACTGATTAATAAAAGTAAAAGTGTAGAAAGCTAAAATTTATACATAATGTGTCTTAAATTAATTTAAATATACCTACTCCCAATCTCAGACATATAGTAGCACAGGTAGATTTGTCCAGGTACCTATACTTGAATCAATTACAGTCAAATGTCAACCAGTGCCGGAGCACTAGTTACTATAGCTCACCATACGACACTAGCCGCGATATAACAACAGTACTATTATATAACGTTTAGACATTCGACTCAGAATGACGTATCTGTATATGTAGGTATGTATTGCAATCTGTTCGAACATCTTCAGATCTGTGCTCGTTAGTATTCCACGAGCTCCCCGGTGATCTCCGATACACAGAATCCGTATATAATGGACAATGGAGAAATCGATGGGCTGCGTGTTCCCCTGACAACCGCCATGTTGACGTGTTGTGCGACTTCAGACGAGTTTAACACTTTTTAAAGTGAAACCTTCGTTTAATTTATTTTACGCTAATGTGATTCATATTCGTAACTGTGCAAGCCCTGCTGTTTTGTAACAAACAGCACATGACATGTGTATGTTTAAAACGGATTTTAATTTTGTTAGTCGGGATTCAATTTTCATGGAATTTGTCCTAAATGTACACAAGTACATATAACTACCTATGTATCTACATATCAGCTATCTATCCGAGTTCAATACAAATGGTTAAATAAAGAAATTGATTTGAGATTCATTGGAAGATAGCTCAAATATTTAGCATTCGTTTAGTATGCAGCGGGCAACCGTGATCTTTGGATACGCAGAATCCGTTATGGGTTTGAACAATAGCTGCCGGCTGCTAATTCTGCGATTGACTGATACATCGCGAACAGACGGACAGAACACGATTTAATAGTACATACGTACGTCTTATCAAGCCTGTTTCCCATAACGGTAGGCAGGATAATACGACTACGACTATGTCTACGACTACGATCTAAGCAAACTTCCTTCGCGACTTCTAAATACATTAGACATTTTTTTTATATTAACACATCACGAACTGGCCCGTTAGTTAAGTGGGTAGTGAAACTGACTGCTGGGTCGAGAATCATGGGTTCTATTCCTATCAAGAATATCTGTCATATGCGATGAATGAGAATGTTTGATCTGCGCACGTTTATATAACTGCTTATATAAATAACTATGTATTTTATAATGTTTATATGTTAATTGGTTGTTTTGACATTTTTCAAGTAGAACTTAGTGTTGTTTATAAGTGTGACCTATAATTCGATAAATACTCGTATGTACACTTACCCACATCTTACCTATACTTCCTTGTTGATCGAGTGATTGCAAGCACCACTGCCGATCAAGAGGCCCAGGGTTCATTGGCCGGGTCGAGCAAAGTATTAGGGGGATTTTCTAACTTGAATTGCCACCTCGGAGTTTGGATCTGTGCCCGGTGAATGGTAATTGGTTCATCCTCTATTCATATAACATAACCAGTAAATCGACACTGTGTACAGCACTCCTCTGCCTACCCCTTCCGAGAAATACTGGCGTAATGTTATTTAAATCGCTATCAGATACCAGAATAAGACCGCAACACGGATGTGATATCGCACGAACGAAGCCATAAAGTGATTGATTCATTTTCCAGAATCGAACCTCATCCAGCTCAGCGACTGTGGACTTCCCGTCGCTCTTTTCCTCATCACCAGACGGATTTCTTCAAATATTTCCACGTAATGAAGGAGTTACGTAGCGACGATATGTAGACGTATCGAGGAAAATTATTCATTTCTCACGTGACTAACTTACACGAGTACTATATTTGTCACTGTACCAATGTGAAATTAGTCGAAATATCCTAAAATGCAGATTTAAAGCAATTTGGTGTTGAAATTAGTTCGTTAATCCGTTGTAAAGTGTGTTTGAAACAATTAAAAACTTAAATAGTTATTTAATTAATTAAATAGATATTACGTTACAGAATTATCTCCACATATCTAGTCTCTTATCAATATTGTAATTTATTTATGTAATAATATTAAAATTCACTTTTATAAATGAAGTTAAATTTTTTATCCCACAATTAACTATGAATATGTAGAAACCACCTCAGGTCTGTTAAGATAAAGGTATTTGGCACTCGGTGCTCTCTGTTTACCCTGCAGAGGAGCTGGCGTGGTTGTACAATAATAATAATATTAGTTCGAAACGATTCCAGTAAGAGGCGTCATGTTCAGGCGCTGATAAGCGAGATCATACAATGCGGTATTGTGCAATACTGGGAATGGATCTGCGGACAGATCCTGATGGGTTCCACTTCGTCCCTGTTCAGGTACAGAACTCACTCGAATGAAATTATGCTCACCAGTAAAATGTATTAAAAAATAATATAATGGTTATGCATAGATAAACCAGCTATTTTTCATAATAAGCCTAAACTATACAGACTTTTCAGAGAATTCACTGGAGTTTAAGTTAAGGACCTTCTAGATCTGGCCTTTTATTTCCATAAAAAATAAACATAATATATACTGCTCATGTAGCAAGTAGGTACTACACAATTCCATAAAACATCATCATCAGCTTGTATCAGTCTGTGGGTCTCCGTATATTTTCTTTAATAAGCGCCTTATCCTCTCCCTGCTGCATCTAACTTCTGCTTGCAGCCTTTCACAAACCTAGCCCAAGAGCGTCTTACACCACTTTATAACGAACCAAAAATGTTGTTATTAAAAGTACAGGTGCCAAGTGGAACAAAATGGCGACCAGTACAATCCTGAGAACGGGTTAGAAATAATTCTTGTGGTTAAATATTGGTTTTGATTGCCATGAGCCATCTGTTATCGCTGCTTATCTACGAGATGAACGCTGGCACTGTGGGCTGACCACATATCGCTACCCGTTAATATGGACAATAAATCACAAGTATGTATGTACGAGTATCTGAGTATTTCTCTTATTTCTAAGAATAAAGCCTGAAACACGAGCTCTTTGTTGGATCTTCACATAAGTGACCGTTACAAACTTAGAAAATATTTTAGTCCAACAGTCCAATACTAAAATTCTTTGTGTTGTGTCAGGGTTCCTGAACATACATATGTATGAACAATGATCTACGTAAACATCTACACAAGGCATAGAACAGATTAAAACCCTGATCTGAATTAACTTTGGAATTGAGCCTTAAATGCATTCGAAATACCGAAACAAGTAATATGGTTTCAAAAAAATATATCAGTGTTTTATATATCTCTTTATTTTGTACATAGTGTTGCTAAACCATTAATGATATTTACATGTTTAAATGTTTGACTTTCAAAGTACTTCCAATCATCCACCCTTCCAAAGTACCATCACTTTCGCTCCATAAAAGGTTGTTCCCCACCTACTCAACGTATGTATGACCTGCCATGCTGAGATGTCACAAGATCTGCGTACACCCATGACTCACGGCTTAGGTATTCCACTCAGAGCCACAATTTGCAAATTAATGCCCTTCTCCAATCACGTATTCAGCGTCAGTCCACTCCAGTAAAGGTTTATGAAACGAAAGATCCCAGATTTTATCTTCGCTCAGCGTCATCCGATCAGATATTCTCTTCTCGCCTACTGTCGTTTGTTAAATTCAAATCGGCAACAACTGACCACTAAAACTTGTCACATCGGAATTTTAAGGCAATGTGAGAGAAATCCTAAGTGGCTCTGGCATTGAGACGTGCAGATAGAAATATTCGATATGGCTGAGGATTTATTGAGGAAATTGTTTTGTATTGTTATATTGGAACATTCTAGAATTTTCACTTTGAATCTTATGTTAGAATGAGATAAAAGATTTTATGTATCATAATTTCCTACCACAGCATGTAACGACAAATCATCCACGTGATTCGCCTCATTATTTTTCCTTGTTGCTGTAGAACCCAATTGACCTCACGTGGCCCTTCCCTACACTTCCAATCGTAAATTCATTACGACACCGTAAATCCCTGTCGTCGTTGACAATAGAAGTTGTGCCACAGGCAGTATGAACGACGTCCTCAGAATGCAACCGAGGGTCGCTTGTCTATCTTTCATTCATGACATTTATATTAACTTTATGCTTACACGTAGTTCGGTGGCTCTTCTCAACCGCATTACCATCTCGTGCAGGGCCCCATCAGTATGGGTACCGCATCTCAGAGGCAACGGCCGCCGCTTCCGCGCTCTCCGATCTTTTTTTACACTTCCTTTCGTCCAGAGATGTCATTTCTTCTTTTAGTACTTTTATTTCGCCGGCTCGCGGTGAACAGTAACAGACAGTGCAAATATGTCACAAAAATATAGGTGATGCACTGCCTTTGAAATTTATTATTTATCATCTTATCCGTCCAGTGTACTATTTTATTAAATTACTGCTCACATGATTGATGTAATGTAAATTGTGATGTGATACTGATTCTAAATTTAATTGAAGTGTAGATTTTTATTCTTAAATAGATTTGAAAACATCCTTTTTTTGAGGTTGCGATAGATAGAATAGATAGAATTCTGTCAAGATAAACATTGCAGAAATTTATATTGATTTTCAGCCGAATTCTTTATAAAATTTAAGCTACGAGTATCAATTAATTTATTTTCCGGCATTTAGATTATAATGAGAATTCGAATCAAAAACCAATAAATGTTCCTCACACATATCCCACACTGAAGAAACCTCTCCCCCCGTTTAAACAATTCATCTTCCACCTGCTACGGCCAATGGAAGCAAAATACCTCGCTAAGATTCCTCGAAGCTATTGAATGGGCTGTGTTCATTCAGTTGTATTCAATCATCAAGCCGTATAACGGTACTGCTAGTCTATCAAACCAGCGTCCAATCTCGGTGGACCTTTGTCGCCACCTCACCGACACCTGGTCTCGTGATTTCACGTACGGTGGAGAGAAACGTGGTGGGTCTATGATATTGGTCGGAGTAAGAGGATGTTTTAATTCAACTCTCGTCGACAGCGCTTCCGCGAAGCAATGCTAGTACAAGTATTATTATACAGAAACGTACCTGATTAAGAATGATCAACTTGTGAAGGTGATTTGGAAACCATTCCACGGTTTGTGGGGAAGCTGCTGGTAATATATCTAATTGAGCTCGTAGGTCCAAGAATGCCATACGTAATCGGAATTTTTAAGAGAACGTTAATGTAGAACTTGGTCAACATTGTTCGTTTCTTTATGAGTGCTTCAGAACGAGCAACGAATTATTCTGCTCTTCCAACGCGATTAGCTCTTAAAGCACACTAGTTCACTGTACCATGGACTAGCTAAGCCGTCCTACACAAAGCAAGGCCTCTGCTTGACATGTTATTATGATAAATCACATACTTTAACCGATTTTTTAAATTGTTACTCGCCTTTTGCCGAAATTATTGCGCACTTCATAACGCGCCCCATTTGAGGTAGTGTTTTAGTCTCAACATGTCAAGGCCAAACAATTATCTGATCGTAAAATTCCTGTATCAAAGCTATGTTACACTTTTAAGACTAAATAAGTATACGTATGTATATTAAGAATAATACTTACAGACAAACACGCAAACTCTTGAAAAACATTTACGCTGTAAAATTAACAAAAAAAAGTTGATTATAAATATGTGCCACAAATATATTGTTATCGTTTTTTAAGTATTGTGCATGTTGTAATTACCTATAAGTGAGATTATATGTATTAATTATAAACTTTTAAATACTATAGTTATGTATGTATTAGTATATAATCTTGTTGGTAATTCTTAAATAAATAAATAAATGTGTCTCTACCTGATGTCAGTTTCTGTGGATCATGTATGCAGACACGATAACAGTCGATACTGAACGAACCTCGATATTGTTTTATAACTTCTTAATTACAACTATTACTTTCGTATTTCACATGAATGCTCAACTCTTTATAAATTAATCGACAATCAATCTTCACTTAATATCAACACTTGCCTCTGTATTAACTACTTAGTTAATACAGAATATATTAAATATTTTTTTAAACGCCTGCATAATTGATATTAAGATATTCGTTTCTTTTGACACTTGTCAGCAATGGCGCCAGTTACTGACTTTACTCAATAAGATAACAATAAATTTAATTAAAGCGAACGTCTTTCCTATTATAATATTAAAATAATTTAAAAAAAACTTAAAGCAAGTTATGAGTCGTGCACATTTGGTTTTCCGGATATTTCTTGTCTTCTGCCGAATGTCTCTGTAGAAAAAACCGCAACCAATATTGTTTTCCATATGATTTTGTCAACATTTTATATAATTTGCAGTATTTTTTAAGTATTTATTGTTGCTTCTTGTTGTAGCACCCTTCTACCAATATTTCCAGACTCCGGTAAATCTACGCGAAGACTCACTGGATGAAGTGTCTTAATGGTAACGTAGCTTTATGTAGGTACTCCTATACTATACCTATATAGAACATATTTACCCTAGACTTAGAATATCTAACAATGCTTTCTTTGTCCTAAATCCTAGAACTATCTCAAGTGACAGCTAATCTATTACAAATCATGGTTTCCTTTCGAACACTCCTAGATATCGGGTGTGGGTGAGCCCGTATTAGTAACATATTAGCACCGTTCTGGTTTTAGATTAGATTCTACTTCCAGTCCCAACTCTTGCATCTCGAGTGGAGTACAAACAGACGGAATTATCTTTGGAACGAATTATCGAGCCATTATCTTGATAAGTAACCCAGTTTTGGAGATAACTGCCGGTACTATTGTCGCTGTTCCAGCGTTAGAGAAGACGTAAGTATTTGTTACGTAATTGTCAAACTCTTAACTAGACCTTAAGCTTACATTCATATATAGGACATTTAGGCTTTCATGAGTTTCCATTGAATATTTCATGAGTGTCAAATTATATACCGACTTTCCTCGCGTTTGGTTTTCGGGATAGCTTATGAGCTCTCGTTGATCACAGTGAATTCGCAATGGTTTCGGGAATATATAAAATAAGAACGTGAAGCTTCAATAAAAATGCTGCAGATAAAAACCATACATAGGTATATTATTTCAACATAAACTTTATTATATATTTGTGGGTAAGCCCCACCCAACCAACACCACAGCCCAGGTGTTGATACCCAATTTGTGTTTAAAAACCGATATAATAGAATCATTCCAGTCAAAGTTTAAATATAGAACCAGAGCTGTTGACATAAGTCTAGTAGTAGATCATGTTAATTTGAATTTAAAAACAAATCTCGTAGCTCGAAATGAGTTCTTAATTTTGTATCTAAGCAGGCGATAGGCACAACATAATGTGTACACTTTTTCAGGACGTCTATCGACAATGTTTGCTTTTTGCTGTTTTCTTTTATTATTTTACAGGATATTCACAAACTGGCTCATGGGCTTAACGTGATCTAGACCGAAAGCTGCCACCAGATAAAATATGGTAGCGAAAACATTCGTATCAAGACACGTTATCTTATCAAAGTATCAAGAATTACAATTTAAAAATAATTTTGATAATCCACTTGACAGGTCTTAAATTTTTGCGCTGTCAGTTTATCTTTGCGATAATTTTGTGATTGGCCAAATATAATTGAGTTGATAAATTTACTGGGAGTCGTCCTCTCTAATGTGAGATAGAAAAATGTATTATTATTATACCATCACACTAGCTCCCGTACGGATTAACCAGGAAGCACAGTGTACTAAACATCTCTCTCCTTGCAGAATTGGCGTGCTCCTTCTATATACCTCATTCACTTGATGCAGGTCGGTTTCGGAGAGTTCTAATTGCTTGACTTCTAATTAAATACTATGCAGTATTTTACCCATCTGATTGGAATACGTACCTCTAGCGCGGGGCATTTATCCAAAAATTTACTTTAATAGACAACTGCTCCTATTTCTAAAATATTTGGTTAAAATCTCTCAAAGGATAAATTTATAATTAATTAACACGAAACATTTATTGTCAAAACATTTTATTTTTATCGTAAACTCGCAGTAACCATATAACAATGATACTCAAGGAACGTTTTCAGAATACACCACCGGCTTTATCGTTTCCGGTTCATGTAGAGACACTTTCCACATTGTTCACTTATCGATCTCCGTTTTATGGTAATATTTAAATAATGGCATAGCGGTTTAAAGTACATTTTTTCCAAGCCTATTATTATATTTCGATCGCCTTTTCATACATACATTTCTTTATCACGTATAATCACAAAAGACTCTTATTTTTATATCATTAAGTCCATGAATACAGACATCAAACTTAAGGATCCAAGCTAAACACAATAACAATATAACACAAAGAGAAAATATACATAGTGGTGAGACTACATTTTCCACTAGCCCAAGTCGCCCCGTCTCCCCAGAGCAAATCGATCTGCATCAACACAGCACAAAATCGTCCTAACTGCACCTCTCTTCGCGCGATTATCAACCTTATTGCTCCTTTACCCAACGCGTATCGTTTCCAAAATTGCCTGAATGCTCACCCCAGTTTTTCCCTAGAGAACCATCTTTGAATGTTCCATATTTAAATTGGTCTATCACTACATTGTGGCAGTTCGAACTCGACTTTAAGCTGCATGACATAAGGTTGAATTTTAGTATTAACTGTCCCTACAAGAGCATCGATCTCGTTTTTTCACGAAATCTAAAAGGACGTAAGCGCCCTGAAGGACTTGAAGAGATAATGAGCTTTAATGTTACTATCCTACTAAGGAATCTGATGGAATTCGCTCGAAGTTGCTACAGCAGGGAGTAATATAGTATCTCCGCTGGAGGAATGAGTATTTGAGAGTATTCAGTTCGTGGTGAATCATTGGACGAGATTTCGAGAGGGCAAGGTCTGCAGGACACATAACAAGTATATGTTTGTCTATATGAGAAAATAGATATATTGGCAAAATTAAAAGATATGAGGGGCGAAAAACATAATAGTAATTCATCAATATCTCAGTCAGAAAGGCTGACTTCATTTCTTAGCAATAAATGAGCTAATTAGCGTTTCAGCTAATTGCATTATCTCCCTCCAACATACTCGCACGACATATGTTAAAAAGGAACAAAACAGCCAATGACTCATACAACTATTGGGCGCTTATGAATTTTTTTGCAAAAGATATTTGAACGAAAACAATATACATTCTTGTAGGGCTTTGTACTTCAAAAGTAATGCCATGTTCTTGGAAATATTGAAATCAGCAAAGGCATTTTATTTTCCTTACATTATAATACCTTTTTTCATACCAATAGGTACTGTCTGTACCAGCACACCATATTTCACTCAAAAACTAGGCAGTTCAACAGACCATAAATAATTCTTTCCAAGATTTTCTAGAAGTATCAGAGGGGCATAGACAAATTGATTTTATTCGCTGCCATCCATATACATTTATGCTCAATCAGAGACTAGAGTGATTCTCTTTGTGCAGACCAATGTTATTATTGGCGATAAATAATATAGTTATGTCTCACTTTGTTAGTTTACTAAAAGAGAAAATGCCACGAACCTAGTAAAGCAATGGCTGTCGGCTGTTTTGAGATTCAGATTTCAGTGTCCAACTGTGGAAATCTAAGTTTCGAATTCCAATCCGCACTAAAATTAAAAATCACTTGCTGAATACGTACTAAATGCATGTCTGTATTTATTATGTGTAGATAAACTTGTCTAAGTATATCGTTTTGTTTTTCATAGTCGTAAAGAAACTGCGACTTCTCATGGAACCGTCATAATAATAAATCTTCTTTATCCAGTCGCACAAAGACGGACGCCTCGACACAGAAATCCGAGTCATTATTACACAGAACGTTCAGTCGTCTCTTCAAGGGGCTTCGGTGCCTGGCACTCGTGACCACCCCGGGGTGGTGGGGTGGCGATAATTAATATTCGAGCCTTTCAGCGTACTTCCGTGCCTTCTTTGTGGGTTTACGGTCATAATCCCCCTACCCCCACCCCAAATACTCGTGTACCCAGTGGATGGTTTGTTTACCAACTGTTTCGTTTTTTGTTCTCAATGAATGCGCTTTTACACTCAAAGAATATATGCCGGTGTACGAAGTTTTGTTATAAAATTATCGATGTTCATGCTGTGACATAATTTAACAGTTTTGTTTCGACCTTCGGTATTTAATTGAGATAGATAATGGGTATGATCCGCAACTAAAAATTAACTTTGTAACCATGTAAAACTTCAAAGTAAAAATTCCGAAGAAACATTAAAAATATTTTGAAAGAAGCATAAATGAATCACAGGTATATGATATTACGTAAATACTCTAAGAAACGTTAGGAATGTATGGTTTTACAATTGCTGTCGAGCTAACTCGCGTCAACAGAGATATATCTCTACTGATGCGATATACCTCTAGAGAGGGATATTCTAGACTGAATGTGAAACTTTTCCAGACATAGGAATGGCGTAACAACTTAGCTTCAAGGAAGACGAGGTATCTATAGTTTAAAATTACATTACTGCACCACGACATGAAGAAGCTGCATTAATTCTAACATCCGTTACGAGCAGTATTATAATCAGTCACAAACGAGTTCTTTATTTTAAAAACACATGTTATAAAATACCTTTGAAAATTAACTCAATACAATATCAAATTATTATTAATGTTCATAAAGTATTCTATCGTAATATGTTTTTATCGGCGGTGCCCATTTATGACCGTGTATCTACTATCTAATTCGGTATACATATTGTTCTTTGCGTTAAACAATCGATATTCAATGTCCATAATTTATCGGTTGCGCCACTGGCTGGCAGCTGCAATTTCCCAACGTCTGACACGAACGTACCGAAGATGGTACAAGATATTGCAACAAGGCTTGAATAACGCCAGAAAAACACGACGTGAACTGTACCGAGAAGTGGAGCCGCTGAAAAAGTGCGGACAAGTGCGTGGCGAGCGCGCGGCCGAGAGTTCCGTAGGTTTAATTGAAATATCAATCTGCGCTAGATTCGGTATTACCTGTTATGGCTTGAACGGTTTTCATTTTGAAAAGAGACCTGTGTCAAACGGAGGAGTGGTGAAAAGGGGGATGATGATGAAAGGTAATTAACAGAGAGACATATTTACACTTTCAAGAATATCCTTTATAGAACTTAATAGAACATAAGCAATGTTACAAAACTCTTCAGATGTGCTCCTACAATCTCTATAGAACATTTTCTTTCATCAGCTTAACTTATTATTTGTCTATAAACATATTTATCAGTCACAATACAGGCAAATTAAATTAAACAAATTCACTGAAACTAAAATAAAAACGTGATACTACAATGGTATCGATACTATTGCAAGTTACGAAGCCCAAAACCAGTTACTTGCGTCACATCCTGCGCCTGTAACCAGTACGTCGACAATTATTACGATCTATTAAACTCAACTGAAATCCAGTTACAAAATACCAATACTAATATAACTGTTAAATACTCCGCGATGCGATGCAAATAAAAGTAAGTATTACGAATACATCTACTCGTATATACAAAACTCAAGTAATCATATATTGTGACCTGCTATTAGAGGCCAATGCTGAACAGCAGATTTAAAGGTCTGATGTGGTAAATTTCATGTAAAGTTAATTAAAGACCCTCGTTGGTCGAGTGATTGCAAATGCGACTGCCGATCGGGAGGTCCCGAGTCGGGTACTATTGGATTTTTCTAATTTAGAATTTCTAGTAGTGATAGTCTGGATCTATGCTCGGTGTTTGGCAATAGCCTCACCACCTAATCCGAAGGACTTAAACGTGGGAGTATACTACACTCCCCTGCCTACCTCTTCGGAAATTACAGGCGTTACAGGAAATTACAGGCGTTACAGAAGCATTCCTAAAGTAGTTTTGCATTTATATTAATATGAATAAGTGCCTTACATTTTTATTGAATAATCAGGCTTATGACGGGTCTTCAACTTGGCTCAATGTCTACGTAATACAGTTATCACTTAATATACTATGAAATAATATATTCTTCAGACTCCGTTGCACTGTTCATCTACAGGAATATGGCTCAAAAACCATAGACGTCTGTTTCCTAAAGAAATGTCGTTACATAATCGTCGTTACATAATCGCCATGCGATAGTTGAGCTGCAAAGATCACACCATAGACAAATTGAAGTAAACGGTGGATTCCTACCATAAACAAATTATAAACAGGACTAAACGGTCAATATCTGTAGTAAATTATATAGATATATGTATGTATCTTTCAAAAATGGATTAGAAAACCAGAACACAATAGATCCATATAATATATACAGGTACTCTGAGAAAGTAAATACCCGTATGTACACTCTTTTTATCTAACACTTCTCGGAAGCCCAGCTACAATCTGATGTAATTAAAATGACATTCAACAATAACACGTACCCTTACAGAAAACCTATTTAAAAGCCACCCCAAGCAGACATAGCGCAAGATTAACGAAATGGCTTCTAGGCCACCCCGGTTGGGCGGGCGGGAGACCGATCAATACCCGGCTTCTAATCTCACTACCATCTTGCGTCCTTGTCGCTCGCGAGATGCGGATGCCTCAAACTCATCTGCGGGCCCCGTCGACCCTATTCCATGTTCATAAAGCTTATATTACAATAACTTACTGCTTTATAACTATTTCTGTGGGGGTTGCGAGAGTGGATGGAGGTAGGCGGGCTTGGAAGATGTTTGAGGAGAAACCCGCCTACTTCTTAGCTATGCAGTGACTCAGTGTTATGAGAAACGTTATGGGGAAATCAAACGGCTGAATGCAACTTTGTGCTTGTAAAGTACACTGTGCTGCTTTGCGTTTCAGTTCAATATATTTTATTTTCTACAAAAATATTTTTGCGCAATATTCATGGTGCAAGTAAATGCATTGTATTTGAAGGGACACTAAAGGGAACGTTACATAGATATGCTAAGCATCTAAACTCTGATTGTCCGCAGCTCAGTTCACTCATGACCCTATATATTTACCTGTCTCACCTGGAAACAAAGGGTGAAATTGTTTAGCTTTAACTCTCAACTCTCTAACTTGTTAAGTCGTTGGTAAACGCGTCATCGAAATTTGTAATACCAGCGGAGATAAATACCACTCAGGTTAGAAAAATCCATACATGTAAAAATTTCTTTATCTGTGCCCTGGCTAGACATTATGATCTTGGGAACTGTAAAGGAGTTATGTTAATGTTTGCACACTTGTAAGAGAAAGTGTTATATCGGGAAGGTGGCAGGAAATACGGTTGTTGCGTAAGCACCTTTAATTGTTAAGTAATATAAAAATATAGATAAAATTGTGCCACTCAAATAATTCTTCAAAATTGTACCGGTATATGTTTATATTCTAGAACGGCGCAGAAGTAAGAAAACTTCTACATAATTGAAAGTTCTAGAACGATTTCGCAATAACAAAACTTGTTGTAACCTCCACATAAATATAAACTAAATTTAAGACAATTACTGGTAATAAAATACGTGGAATACGGTATTAAAATATGTATTTAATTACCTATATCAATCATTATAAGTGTTTTAATTAATAACTTAAACGCAAATCATTTGAATAATTGCATCCAAGGATGCAAATATATTCTTAACCAAAAGCTAAAGAACATTTAGAGAAAATCGAACACCCCGATTATTTGGTGAAGATTTCGTACAGAATAATTTTGTTCAGGGATACTGAATTAAGAAATAACTGTTCTTCTTCGTGCTGCTGTCTCGCAACTTAAAAGGGAGTAAGCTCAATATAGTGACTCGACTGGAGCATAAGAGATTGGACGTGGCCACACGTTACGTTATAAACTACGTTTTTCCTACTCTACGTTCAGTTTCTCTCTTTGTAGTAATCTAATGCTTATTAATTACTTCGTACTTTTACATTTCATTAAAGTGGTTTTCCAGTACTCTCTACATGCCTCTACA
>DWMG01000360.1:0-20619 GCA_018244855.1 Elbella merops
TATTATTAAAATATACTGAACGCTTCTATAAATCGCCTAACTTTCTTTTTCCACACTATCACATTTCTTCTCCAAAGGGAAATCTTTTAAAGATTTACCTTCCTTTGTACATTCTTTTTTTCACAAAAAGCCTACTAGCGGATCAATTGCATGTTCCAAACTTCCAACCCGTGAAATAATAAATAATTCTATAAAATGTATAGATGTATGTAGAGATAATTATTTACATGTTAAAGTTAATCTGTGCCTGGATGTGTGCCCGGTGTACGAATCACACAATCACGAACATGAATTGGTAAATAATAATTTTTTTTAATTCACATTTTGAAATTTTTTAAAAATTATTTATTGTATTATGTATAACTTACTTTACACAGTTTCAACGCATGTTGAAGCATTTCGTCTCGTTCTGCTGGGTTCTTTTGTTGCTTTGCGAATATAAGCAGCTCATTGGCCTAAAAATAGCATTACATTTAAAAACTTGATTTTCATAGCACTTTGAGAATATTTTTTCTGCAACTTAAAAATTGTATATTCTTTTGTAGATACCTTGCAGTCTTAGTCCTATTATTCTTTATCACGCCTACAATGTTGGTCATTTACTATAAGAAGCTTTTATTGTATTATTATATTCTGACAGTGTTATTTATTTAGTTTTTACGGTTAACCTAAAGTTAGCTTAAAAGATGGACTTAATGCCAAATGACATTCTCAACCAGTCGATCCAGAGTCGACACACTGTAATTAAAAATATAGGAATATCTAATTTAATAAAATTGCTGATCTCGTCGTTCCATTTCAGTGCCGAATTCAATTGAGATAATAGTGATAAGTAGCCATTAAAGATTTGTCTTGTCAGGTTACTCATGACCAATCTATCACTTACTGAGGACAGGAATTAACGCTGGCATGTAAATAGGCAATAATAACGGCATCATACTTGTGCTTAGAGGAACTGATGCTCTATAAATAATAGTTACCTTGGAGCATGTAGCGTCTTCCTGTCTATAGAGCGTAGGACATAGTTGTCTCAACTTTTGTGATATGCCATCAACAGAAGCGTTGTCGCGAAGGTAGCCAGCCACAAGAGAACCGAGCAATAGACATGCCACTTCTTGGCCACCTACCAACAGTTCCCTGTAACGCGTTTATTCATTAAACTAAGCAAGCACTAGTAGAAAATATAGTTTTTTATTCATTACATTATAATAAATTCAATAAAGATTATTGCATGTCATTGGCAGGGCATAAAAACTCTTTTCATTAGTGTAGGCCCACCAGTGTCTAGCTTAACTAAATATTATGATATTAGGTTTTGGGGAACCCCTTCAGTAGTTGTAAATTAGATATACTAAAATTGTATTAAAGCAGTAGCTTTACTAACAACATTCAATCATCATCATTAATTAAATACATACATATATGTTATATGAAGCTCATTTAGATCCACCCAACATCAACAAGAGCATAGTCTAGAAAAGCTCATACAGGTAGGACACCTGCAGGGTAAAAACCCAGGAGCAGACCACAGATCCAATGGTTGGATCCCATCTTGAGAAGCATCGGCTGTGGGACCTAATGGGCCATTCACACATCCTAATGTAGGAAGACCTGCAGATACCTTACAAGCAGAAGAACCTTTGCAAGAAGAACAGCAAAGCAAGCAAAATAAAATGAAAATCTAAGATATATACTTATTGAACTGTTGTACCTCAAGATCTCTAGACTTACTTTGTGATCAGATGGTTATGTATTGAAATTTCCCGAGATATTATTATCATTGGTATCATAACTGGTCAAACCTTATTGAACTTATGTGTTGTTATGCTAACCTGAAGCTGGCTGCTTGCAAAGCACTTTGCTGCTCGGGTGGCAAGCTGGCAGCAATAACATGAAACTGATGTTCACACAGAACTTTCCATAGACTCAACATTTCTATCGCCATTGCTGTAAAAAACCAAAAATATTTAATACAACAGAAATTAATAAAAAAAAAAAGATTTTGAACAGGAGCACAACCACTAAAAAGATTAATGGTCTGTCAAGTTAGATAATAATATGAAAAAATATTTATAATGATCA
Source organism: Elbella merops (assembly GCA_018244855.1). Classification (NCBI taxonomy): domain Eukaryota; kingdom Metazoa; phylum Arthropoda; class Insecta; order Lepidoptera; family Hesperiidae; genus Elbella; species Elbella merops. The sequence continues at coordinate 2,083 of DWMG01000360.1, forward strand.
CCTTGGACTAAGAGATTAATGTAATCATCATAATCTGCCTGTTCCTGTCCACTGCTGGACATAAGCCTCGCCAATCGAGCTCTATTGTCACCTCAGTGGATCCCACCGTTGCCAGCTACTTTGCGTCCTGCGCTACGTTATTATGTATAAGAATAATATGAATATTAAGAATTTTTTTACTTACTTATAAATAATTTCAAAGCATGCAAGGATGCTTGTTCGTCACTATGAGGTGGCGCCACTACGCACTGAATAAAGGCTGCAACTCTCTGTAATTTCTTCACTATGTACGCACAATCTTCTCCTGTTAGTTTACTACTCATCTAAAAATGGACATTCATCATATAATGTGGAATTTGAAACATGTAAATATACGATTAAAGGAAGCCCCACACAAAATTATATATTGTACCACGGTATATTATACTTTGTATAGTAGCGCATGAATGAATGTTCACTTACAAATTCTTTATTATCTGGTGTTTGAGATATAGATACGCATTTCAAATTCCATATAGGTGATAGAATCCGTCCCACGTAGATATAAAGACCATTGTGTTTTGCACTATATTCAATTGGAACGGGGAAGTTCATATCTCTGTTTTGTTGTGTTACATTGCCGACAAACGATGATTGGTGGAATGGTGTAGGACTGATCATGTGCTGCTGGAAGGGTGACTGCGGTATCATGGTCTGATTAGGCATCGAGCCCATGGATTGGTTAATTTGACTTTGATAAGACTGATTCAGTTGCCCCGGCCTTATTTGGTCCTGTGGACCTCTCATTGTCATTGGCGTCGATACTTGTCGCGGTGAAAACTTCGGAGAACCTAGAAATATATTATGTATATATATAGTTTATCAGCTGTTTGGTTACCATAACACAAGCTCTTTTGATGCTTACTTTGGGATCAGATGACCGTGTGTGGAGTTGTTCTAAGATAATATATATGGTTTTATTCAGTTCTAAGATAATATATGGTTTTATTCAGAATTAAATTCTGAATAAAACCATGTATATAACGTATTGTCGCCAAAATGTCCTTTACGACCTTTGAGCCCAGAGGTATCGATATGTGAGAAGGTTGTTTGCGGAAACTGTATAAAATAAAATTGAGTACTTGTGTAAAGGATGCGCGAAATGAATGTAGAATATTGAAATAATGTATAATAAAGTTATTGAATAATAAAAACTTTTCATAAATATATGTCTCATGTTTTTTTTATTTTTTACTGATAGTATATAATTACATTGTTTTCTAAGTGTTGTTATATGTATTCGCGTCAAATTGACGCGTTTTCGTAGAGATAGGTATATAAAAAACGTCCGTAAACCTGGTGTTAATGGTCAATATACTTGTGAGAAGACTATATTATAAATATGTTTTTCCTAAGAAAATATTTTGATTAAATTTGGGAATATGAAATATGGAATGCCATTAAACTCAGGATTCAAGTTGTCGACCTGTTAATGACATCGGAAATGCCCTCAAAATAACAATTAACTCCTGTTCTATCACAGTGTACTCAAGATAAAGTACGTTATCCGTTCAAGTACCTAAAGTAATTTTTATATCTATTCCGTATAATATGTATCTGTCCAGATATATGGAAATATTTGGCCACCAGCTTATGAATATCCATTTTTCCTTTTATTGTTATGTATTTATTGTTTCCTTTTATGAGTTTTTTATAATTGCAATCAAGACATTGCATAATTAAACCTTATATTCCATATCTACGTAGTCTTAATTTTTGTATCTTCATATGAATCAGAGGGCGCCGGTTTAATTGGACATATCTAGCACATGTGTCGTTGGTACACAGTCACTAAACTACTAATTTTCTTGACCCTTTATCTGTCTGCCAATCAAGACTGGCATGTGTGGAACGCGACACGCAATTGGCCGCTACGCGATACTTATTGCCTTTATGACCAGTCTAACTAGCTCCACCGCCCTCGCCGCCAGTCATTCCAAATCAAGCGTTCCATGTTACTAGATAAGATAGAATGTGCCACATCTAATAGCTAACTTACAGGGCTCTTCCATAAGTGGTCGATATTTATTATAAGACCCATTTTTTATCGCAAATCCTTGACTCTATTACGTTCACCGACATAGGATACTTGGCGGATATTTGGTCGTGATCGACCGTCGGAACGTAACATCAGTGCAGGCAGAGCGATTCGATTAGTCTTTACAGCTATCGACAACAGTATATTTAAGCTAATTATGTGAAATTAAATACTTATCTTGTCTATTTAATCTTACGAGTTTGAGGTTAATTATTGATGATAAAAAGAATCTCCATTATTTACTTTGCAGTTACCTTGACAGCACTATGATTGAAACTATTTTCCTTGTTATGGTCTTGACTATTCATATTTAATTATCATGTAAAATATAGACAAATGAAAAAATGTCTTCAGTTTCAAGACCATTTTTTGTGCTGTTATACCGATTTGCGTTTTGTTACTGACGCAAGTAGCACCACAGTAATTAGACGAATATGGACGTAAAATGCGTCATTGTGGTAATTTAAGTCTATTATTACTATTGGTTCATCATATATTGTTATCTTACCCGGCGGTTAGTAAAATGCTGTCTTACATGGTTTGGTTTAATAAACACATATGTTCTAGCCTTGTAAACTTATGTCACATTGAATGTTAATATGAGACTGTTACACAAGTATTTATAATGTTAAAATCGTGTCGCACGTCGGCGACTGCTATTCATATAATTATCATTAAAGCGAGGAAACAGCGAGCCGGGGGTGACATCGTTATTTAATAATATAATGCGACGCGACGGCTTATTTTCTGCTACCCGTCTAAAATTGGCGGTTTCGGAAATATCACAAAAGTGTGTATTCTGCGAGTCAACGGACGTCTGAGTGTCATCCGTTGATAAATGCTCCGGTGGGCGCGGACTCAATATGGTCCGTCTGCGTGCACGCGTTCGATGTGTGTTCGTTTTTATTAGCGTTTATTTGCCTATTTACTTCCTTTTATATGTTACGGAAATAGCGAACGTAGCTCATACAACTCATGAGTGTTGTTGGCGTCGAAATACGGCGCGTCTATGTAGAATGTACTATTGATGTTGTTGTTTATAACATAGTTGCTTCTAATAATCGTATATCGCTATACCAGGCATTGTTTTTCTTTAGTGTAACATGTTAATGTTGCTTTTAGCCGTCATATAATCACTATGCCAGGGATTACGATGACGTCATATAACTCTGGGTGTTTGCAAAGTGTACGCTGAGACGCCCGTATGAGAAAATTCCTCGTATATATGCCATGTTTTCCTTGAATAAATATGCATGGAATTGATTAAATAAATAGTTCACGCTTATTTATGATTACATTTTATTAATCATCAAGCTCCTAGAATACACCGGATTCAAACATTATGCCATTCTCTTACCACATTTGTTGCCCAGCTCTTGAGAGTGCGCATATATTGGTTAGGTTTTGATGTCGGTCAAATTAATCGAACGTGTAGTTTGTAAAAATATCCAAAGTCAAGGACAGAATCCTTTTGAGATGCCAAAACTTAAATTTTTACGTGGAATGAGTAGGTATAGTGATTTTGTATTACTTTGAAACTGTCGTAAAAGTTCATAATTTGTTCCTACGTTCCATACTTACGAAAAGAGGGTTCATCCTTTCTGATTGACTATTATTGCCAGCTTAATGGTATCCTCCGAAGTTTTATTCGCCACCCAATAAATAATTAATTAAGTGAGCAGAAATACCCTAAAAATAGCTATTTTGGACTTTACATTACGATTGTGTTATGAAATCCATTTAACTACTGTTTTGCTTTTTTAATTTTGTTGTACTAATGTACAAAACTAACACTAACAATAATGTATGATCTAACATTTTATATACATATTTAAATAAATATCTTGTATCTTCTGAAGGTTATGAATAAACTGAAGCGCTCATTGTAGTGTCAATTAAGTGAAGAGTAGATCAAATTCTTTATCTGATTCATACATGAATGAGCTGTGACGTGACACCTCTTTATGATGTCTACTCATTATTTACATGTCATATCCAAATTAACACGTTATCGTCTTAAAAATGATTCATGTTGTGTTTACATTAAATCCAATCTTTAGACATTCCAAGTTGTGTGAAGCGAATGCAAATTGTATTATGAACAATATTATTATTAATTCGGTTACACTAGATTCTACGTAGGTATTATTCAATTATTTTGCTGTGTTTCTGGCAACTATAAGTTATCGATATTTGACCTCGTGGTTAAATCTAATAAATTTATCTGCCCGGCCAAAGATTTTCGATTCTCGGAATATGTTTGGACTGTCTGTGCACCTAAAGTTGCGAATGTCTTCATTTACATAGATTCGCAAAACACCAATAGTGTACTAAATGCGCGAATTCTTACATATCTTTAACATTATGACTTTCTACTGACTTTCTCGTTGCTAACATGAGCTTATTAGCTGACTGTGATAACTAATTAACGAGGCAATAAGACCGAGATGTGATAGCACCGTCTCGGTTCAAAAACAAAGATTCAACGGGTTTTCGTCATAATGGGCGCCCACATTAGGAGTCTCATGGGAGGCATAACGGATACACTTGGTGCTCAGTGAGGCCTTGTTGTCACAGTGGCGAGAGACGATCTCGTAATGGGTCTTCCCACGGATCGCATGCATATGTATGTACAAGTAGGCCGTGTACGCGCCCACGACGCGACATTAACACTACAATGAACGGTTTTTCTGTTGTATTCGTTTATTTGTTTTGTTTTTGTATTGTGCATTTCTACTTTTGTAAGTGTTATGGTTAACCTATAACTAGGCTTGTTGAATTATAAGATAAAATTTGATTTTACATTTCTTTGCGTTCCATGCATATTTTAAATTGTTTAAATGCAGTTATTGTAAAGTACAATATATTACTATCAGGTGGTTATCTGTGGTTAAATGCTGGCCTATTCCGCATAAACCAAAAAACATTATTTTTTGTCTACAATAAATATAGATTTTTATTTGTATTTAGAAAGAGAGATAGCGTTTAAATTTTTTTTACAGGTAGATAATTTATGGATAAGTATAAGAATGCGACTGTTTAGTGGAAGGAAATGTAACTTGTTCTAACGATGACGCACGAACTATCGTGGGAAACGGAATCCAACACTGAACCTTGATCCAATAAATTTTGTAAGATTCAATTGGTATTGCGAGTAATGAAAGTAAACATATATTTAAAGTGGAGATGTACTGTCGAATTTATTTTTATCGTCTCGAAACGATTTCATAATATATAGATATTGGTTAAGTTCTTTCAGGTGTATCAATAATATAAGCGCGAAAGATATTTCGGTGTTTCGTTAGGTATTAATTACGATCATTACCATTTAACGTCAAATGAATACATATACTATACACTTTCAGTACAACGACCGACAGAATAGGGACGCTCCAAAAACCCTTGGCTTCTCCGCCAAGTCATGAAGTGCCTAATCGCCTTGTTCCATTTACTTGACTGCAGGACGTAGTTCTAGTTACGCTTCGTCAATATTCTCTTAATAATAAATGATGGGAACACTTGGGTGTAATCACATGAATCGTAGAGAAACAATGGGTGAAAACTGAACTGAATTTGTCTTGTCAGTACAGGACAATAAACCATGTTTTTGAGCCAGTGTGTCGTCGATGCGACGAGTCAATGACACGACTGCAAGAATTATTGTCAGGAGTATTATAAACGAGCTGAAGTAACTATTACGTCGCTCGGGCTACCGGGGGTCGTTTGGTGGGGAGGACACAATGGACGGAAATCATCAATCAGAGGTTCTCACCCACGGCTGGGGTGTCCACTGTAGTAACAAGTCTCTAACAATTTCTATACAGAGGCCCCCTCCAGTATTCTCAACGTTGTTAACAATTTTTATTATAGAAAGTCAAGATTTTTTTCTGATGTGCTCTCTTGTACATATCACATATGAAGTAAAATCTTAAAGTTTAAGACCATGTGAAGCATGCCAGAATGAAGTATGCCCTCTTGTGTGTCATCATCTTGATCATGGAACGGACGCCAGGGTAAAGTATGCGATGTTATTTGCCATCGTCTTTTGCTCATAAATCGTGAATAATAATAATGAATCATCAGACCGAAATTACCAAGAGAATATAACACCTGAACGCTTTTTGTATTTAAGGAAAAATGTCTGTTATAAAAACTACTTGTACTAAAACGCTATAGCAAAAATAAGTGCTTTAACCAGGCACTTAATAAGCGCTTCACGAGGTATGCAACCTGATTTTAACAAGCCAAGGTACCTTAAGCAAAGACTCAGTGTAAAAGTTGCAATAAATTTATTTAATACAGATACAAGCGTCATTAAAAGCACCTGCTTCAAAGTTTCGAGATCGATTTAAAGTCTGTTTTTATAAACGTTGTTGTATTAAGACCACGTGTCGTAACAGCTGCTACGATTTGGCTTGGAGTAAAAAAATACTAAAATGAAGTTCTTTTTGTATGGTCTTCGCTTAAGATGGCAGGTGTAAATAAAAATGGACTTGAATTTATATGCGCTCGAATATATAAATACACCGACGATGGGTCTCTTTTAAATTCACTTAGCAATGTACATTTTTTGGATTCGGCAACAATTGGATAAATGTACATTTAAATCTTTATTTTGTCGACCAATTTGCAATGTGACTTTACAAACATCAAGCGGTCACTTTAACGTCTGAACTATTATTGTTACAATGATGTACAATTCGTTACAAATGTGTCCTCGGTCGGTTTCGGAAGTGCCAATTCACTGGCTTAGCTCACTTTGTGACCGCCAAGGTCGTATTTGGCCGTAACGCCTAGTGGTTTCGCACGGCATCGATTTAGGACTTATTTGACACTCGTGAGTTTATTAGCTGAAGGAGTTTTAGTTTTTCCTGGGGATCAGGATTATACTTTGCAATTTATGCAACTAACGGACCAAAGAAATTTATAACCTGATTTATATATGGGAATTCAACAGGTCTAAAAGCTATGTATATTGTAACAGGCATAATGGTAGGTATGTGACGGCAGCCATTGATCAAATCACCACTTTCATTGGAATGGCCTCTAATGGCGACTTCATTATTGTCAATCATCTCGAACGGCTTCGCTTTTACACAATTTCTCTTATTTCCAGTTGTCGCTAGTGATCGATTTGAAAGGCGAGCGAATTGCATGTAAAACTTCCTTTTCAACGGTATAGATAGTGCTCCTTATCGACTCTACAATCACTAAAGGTACCAATGTATGTTTTTTTTCAATGGCAGGTACTAATTCATAAACTTAAGATGTGGCCAATATTAAAATATTTCTGTCTAAATACCTCTAGTTATTAGGAAAGTGGCTTTTAAATTAGAGAAAGTAATGTTTTATAGAAAGCTTTAAATATTATTTAAGTAAAACTAAAGAAAGCACAAATTTGCGTATATACAATATTATGATCTTTTTTTTCGTTTTATTATTCGCACTTGACGACAGACTTTGGGTATTTGACGTAATTGTTTGCCGTGAATATACAGTACTTACCAATACTGTTATTGCACGGGTAAAGGGCAGTGCTTTCAGTCGGAATAATAATGTTGAGGCCGCCGAGACCCGTTCAGCGAGTAATCCATTTACACGCGATACTGACGCTTCCACGGACCGGCGTGAAACAAAAGCATCACGTAATAGACAAATTTTTGGGTAGCCGTCGTAATTCAACGATTTAATAACAAGTAACGGTCCGTTCTCAATGATTTAGGGAAAGGGTTATTTTCCGAAATAAAATCGAGCAGGTGATCTATATTAGATTTAACACCATTTTCCGAGCTACTAAATATTTGCAACGTTGGTTAAACAGTGTCGAAATTGGGTGAGATGATGAAAGTCGTTCAAGAATGTTGTGCGCTGTATGTAATGTAGCATTACATAAAATCTCATTTCGCACTCAAGATAGGTAACCGAAATTGCGTTTACGTTATTCTTCGTGAATCTAAATACAATTGAACGAATGATGAAAACTAGGAAATTGCTCTGACTGAGATTTTAATCATGATTTTATTATCTTTTCGATCCGATTTATATTGCTGTAACGAATTATGTACTAGTTGGATCGAGCTTGTCCAGTCAGCCCTATGAAGCGCGCTGCCAATTCAACGAAAAGCCGTGTCATGTCACCCCTCGTCATTCATAATTATTGCGCCCTGATGCATGACAGCTGCTTTTTACATTCCATTGTATGCAGAGGAAGCAATCTAATTGGCCATTATTGCGTTGAAAGGAAACGAGCGTTTTTAAGTGCGTAGGAAAGATCATTGTTTGTAAGAGGAAAGTGGCAACCCGGATTTTTAAAAGGTTAATTTACTGAGTTACTGTTGTCATCAAAATAATATCCGCCGTGTTGATACATAAGCTTAATGATTTTTAAATATACTCGTATATATGTATTTATACAAGATCGTGATATCCGAAAGGTGTTTTGAAGTTATAATGTAAGCGGAAGTGAGTGGTTTCTTGACTTACAAAGGTGACGGTACACTTGTATATCTACTTTAAATTGAAACATTATGAATATTGGTACTACAGGTTTAGCTATATGTAAGTTATATTTTTCTCTTGTATAAAGATAGCGATAAATTTAGAAAATGCACGTTTGGTTTGTAAGAATACGGATATTTGCCATTCGGTTCTCTCTGCCGTATTCCGTCAGAGACTTGGTGTGATGGTATAACAATAATAAATATTTTACCTTCTTATATGGATGAATAAAAATATAGTATATTAACCTTAGTTCTATTCACATTGCACAATGTAGAAGATAAGATTACATTGTGACGTTTATTTGAGAAATGTAGGGTAATATTATTTGACCTTTGTCGGTATCTAATTCCGTCTATTGAGTTACGGCCACTGTATTTAATTCTTGGGTTTCTTTACGCAATAATCCTTCTATAGTGCCCTAAATTCAGATATCGAAGAAATTCACGGGAAATGTTACATTTGTTTTGCTCAATTCAAAGCTACGAATACCACGCGCTAGTAAACTCAATAGCGATCACATTAGAATTTTGATTTCATTTTGTAAAGTACGTATCCGGGGTGTCATTATTTACATCTTCATGTCGAAAATTAAAAAAAAATCTACTTATTTCTTAACGCATCATAAAATACCTAACTACGTTATGTGAGTGGATAATTTAAAAATCTAAATGATTAAAAACGACCTGAATGAATATTGTCTATGTGTTTTAATTTTATACATTTTAAAAAACTTGATGCGGTTTACACCAGGCACGTGTTGTAAATCTCTTGGTGACTACAATAATTACCTTACACGTGCATGTAGTTATTTGGTTTCGAAATTTTCGTTTTACAATACCATTGTTTCTTCGCTCTGCACATCGTGTTACAAGCGATGCGAGTTTCCATTGTCCGTTGTTCATGGAAACGCGTGGCTTAGTTTCACCGAAAGGTTATCGTTTCGTGTTATTTTTTCTATCGGGTCCGTTTCGCTGATTGCTTACGTTTTCATCTGCCGCTTATCGTTGAAAGATCGATCGGGCAGATGGTCGGCGGGGTGGGTCCATGCAGCCAATCGTTTCGGTGACTGCCTACAGCTGGTAAACACACATGGTGATAGAACGTTGGGACGTAAACCGATGCGAGCCAGCTGGCTTTATATTTATACCGTTTAGGTGACAATATACATATGTATTTATTTCTCGGGGTGCTTTTGTTGTGAAGAGATAAAAACGACAGCACTTCACATTTGACCGTTTCTTTATGTTTAGTTTTGTACACTTTTTGTTGTTTCGCAATAATTTAAACTGTGGGTAGATTTGCATTTGTAAAGTAAAAGGTCTACATAGATACGCATGTGCGATATAAATAAATGTGACGTGAATGTTACATAGGAGTAAACCTTTAAATGAAGGTGAACTTGAACGCCTACAATTGAACGAATTGTGAAGGTTAGCGGACACGCTAATTCAATCTGTACAATTATTAAGATATATTGTTAAAATGTTGTTTGATGATCGCTTCAAACTACCAAAAAACTGTATTTAGCATTCAAGCATTATAATTAGTCCCGACTTTATCAATCATTGATATTTGCAATACAAAATGGATTTTCGTACTTCCCTAATTATATCAGCACAATTATTATTATTAAACAGATACATTTAGTTTCACGAAGTGAGTTTTTCCAGCCAATCGTGGTTTTGTACGTATGAATAATGTGAGTAAAAAATATTAATGTTACCATATGCTGAAAATTTACAATAAGACCATTGTGTTGTCTAAAATCTGAATATATACATATTTCATTGTGCGTTAGACTCACAAATTGCCATTCGACTAAATAATAATATATTGTTTTTTGCCGTTGTGGAACTATGTGAATCTTTTTCAGACCGAGTAGTTTCCAATAAAAGTTCTTGAGACTGGGTTGAAAAGGTTTTCACGTGAAATTACTATGCTTGTTGCTCTATATTTTTGTTATGTATTCTCTCTTTTTGTTTTGTCGAACAATTATTATTGGACAGAAACTTCACGTAAAAATATATTTATAGGCGAAAGCAAATTGATGAATATTTTTCCTATAACACTTGGTCGAGATAAACGGAAGCGAGATATACTGGGTTAATATCTGGCAACGTAAAATGTTAAGCAATCCAGATCTGCGGTAATATTTTTAAAAACGGACGGCCCATTAGAAATAAAAGTGGGCAGTGTCTCTTTGGCGCGTTCGGGCGTGTTGTCACACATTTAGACAATGGGTAAAAGTTGCTCGTTAATTGCGCGTCAACTTGATCCACTTTTTTTCGTACCCGAGCCGCGCGGGCTGAATGACGTTCAACGGCTACCTGCGTTCCGGTTCATTACTCTTTAATATTCGTGTAAAAATTTCAACATAAAAATCGCCTACACCAGGTAGGCTGGAAAATAGGCCTCACAAAGTTATTGAAACCTTGTAAAAATATGTAAAGCAAATCGTCGCCAAGTGCGAGATTTATATTGCTCATTATGTACGTTATATTATATATACAGGTAATTATTTATCTTATTTAAATGCAAGTAAACGTATAAACACTTCATAGCTGCTCAAACATTACTACATAGCAAAAACCGAGTACCTACCTACATTACAATTTTCCTTAAAATATAGAACATTTACATTTTTCTCAAATACATTTTTTTTACTTTACATATTAAAGTGTTTCTTCTATCGTACCTATAAATAATATAATTTATATACATATAAAGCTATGTAATTTCGGAGTTTCTTATTTTAATATAAAAGAAACGTTTCGTTTCAAGCTCATTTCGTTTATTGGATTAATACAGTGATCGTATCACGTGCCAAGTCAAGTCATCTCTACTTTTCATCGTATTAAGTGGTCATTGCTATAAAAATTAACTTGCTTCGTCATACCTGACTCACGCTTTCTATACATAGCTCAGTTTCATTCGAATTAAAATACAAACATGAGTATGAGAACGTTTCATTTTTTCCAATGATTCTTTTGCCAAATGTAATTTTCAGCGTATGAATAATCGTGTGTTATGAGGTCATTTATTAATAAAATCACGTCACGAACAATCAAATGTTTAATTAGTTTGATAATAATGTAGGTATCTTTTGTGGGTACGGGATACAGTAATCAAATATGTGCCATTTTCCTGATTGAAATGTATACGACGACAGACGTATGCGGATTGGCCTTGTCCCGTCGTTACTGTCCAATGTTTTTGTTTGTCTGGAAAAAAATATAGAGAGCATAATTAATATGAATGTTATTACGCGTGTTTTCACCTCGTTTTCTCCGTTTATCGAAAAGGTATGCAGAGGAGTTTAGTACACACCCACGTTTCGGCGGTTATATTTAGATTCCATTATGGAATAAGGGCTGAGGCTATTGCCATATGCACAAATCCAGACTCCCGAGCCATTACTACGAATTTCATGATAGAACTCGAAAGTCGTACTCAGTACTTTTCGATCAGCTGTCCCACGTGCAAGTTGGAACTACTCCACCAACGAGGCACTCCGTTTCTCTACGTTAAAAATTATTAGTACATACTTGTATTTTATAGCTTACAACGTGAACCTCAACTGATTAGCTAGGATGATTATTTTCTGATAGACTAGAGTTGAATAACATTCCTAAACGGGGCTATGGAAGGTCTTGGACTGTGTTAAGTCAACAACCTCAATGTACACGATTAATTTCAGTAAAAGTTCCTTTACCTTCCCACGGTTTAACATTTTCCTTTGTTTTTTTTGCCCTCCTGGACACGGGCGGTAATCCGAATAATATGTTTACTTCACTTTTTTGCTGTTCACTTTAGTATATTGAGCGCTTAGATAGATTAAATAGTATGATCTCGCATGCATGTATTGAGGAATAAATTTACGTTTTTTTAGGAAGTTCACTGATGTTCGTTCGTTTGGCATGCTACTAATCACTATCTTAAACATATATTTAAATAGATAACTTCATCTTAGTTGAACTTCGGTTATTATTATTAATGCAAGATTGACGACAACTACATTATATATTAAAATTTGAAACGATTCCTCATATAATGTTTCATGTAACCTTCAATGTAAAGTAATTGTTTCATTACGCATGATGTACTTAATGCACTGGATTTGGATTCGTGCCAATTAACGTTATCAATAAGAATAATTTACAATTATTTTTGCGAATAAAACAAAATATTTTGTCTTGTCTATGCTCACTGAGATTTTATTATAATGTTCTATCTTATAATACACCTGGGAAGGAATGACATCATCTGTTCCACTCTAGCTAATTCTGACTTGAATGTCATCGATATTGTCTGAACAATCAAACGTTACCGATTGGCCTTTCATACCATTTACTGCATCCAGTCCATTGTTAATAGATGTTTAAATGTTATTGTTTTACGGATCCCCCTTTACCTTGTGATCTTATGCAGAAAATGTATCCGCGGATTCATAATCCTGAACAAAAAAGAACTCTGCCATCATATGCACAAAAATAAGATCTGCTACCGCATTTACAGTATGTGCTATGTAGAGTTCGAACCGCAAGCGGCGCATGACGTGTGCGCCCTCAAACTGCTGGACTCTGATCTCATTAACGATTAAACAGAAGCATTAGTGTGAGATCAGAGTGGGCGGGCGCCGTTTGAGATATCTCATCGAAGTTGTTTTGGCGATCGCCGAACGTTCAGGTCGCTAACCGTCACGTCACTAGTTCGTTTAATGAGTCATGCCATTTAATACTAGTTTTTTTTTTAATATTTTAATGTATTCGTTTCTATTTTAATATCGTTAGCGTTTTCCGCTGTAGTGTACTTTGATCTAAAGTTTTTATTTCGACGTTTCGTTTTATGTGTTTGTTTTATTTGCTATCGATACATGTATAGTTCAGTATTATCAACGGTATAGACCTTAACCTACTATTATATGAATATCTGCAATAAATGATTAATGTTTAGAAATGTTATCTGAATACAAGATTATTTTGATTATCATTTACGTTAATGGACACAAAATTGGCTCCTGTTGGCTCGTGTTCTCACCTTCCTCCAACCTCGACGCTCAGGCGAGATATGGGATGTAGTCGTTGTCACAAATTGAATCCGGGTCAAGAGGTCCCAAGAGTGGATTCAATGAATTTAATATGTTTCTATTGATCATACGCGAGGGGATTTGATACTTGAGTGAGGATATTGGATTATTGACGTGGCGGGAAAATTAAATAAGATCGATAAATTAGCTTCGGATTCCGGTACAGTACAATTCATTTGTAATAATTTTGAATTGTATGACATTAATAGAACAGTTTTACGAACCACATTGAGCCCCAAAATCTTGACCCCTATTTTCCATTATCATCCTTCAATTGTGTGTCTATGAATAAAGAAGGGCTGTATACTCTTTTCCATAAAATTTAGAACTATATTATGACTCTTATCTACGCCTATTTTCTCTGTCGTTGTTGTGAAGATATGAAAAGAAATGAGCCCTCCTTGCCTCGCTGCGGATTATATTCAACCGCTAAAATACTGCAGCTAAACGCTAGAATCAGGCCAAGTTCATTCTACGCCATCTCGTGGCTCAATTAACGCAATTTTTAATGGAGCCATTTATATAAGGGTGTCTGCAGACTAACATCGTTTTTAAGTAAAACATAAAACTATTAGGATGATAGTAAATTACAATTATATAAAGATGATATCCCTAAATATAAATGCTAAGAAAACAGAACATAAGATCTATGTTATGTATACCGTCACGCCAGCTCCCTGAAGGGGTAAATATCAAATACCAATTATCTAACCTTAGAGACACTTCATGTCTCTTCTACGTTCATATCATAATTCGTCATACACGAATACCGGTTATACTTAAAATAAAATACGAAACTAGGTTTTTTTTTGTCGCTCGTAAATGAACGTAAATGAGAACAGAATTTGTAGCACTGCAACTTTGGCGGCTAAATTTAATACAGTCGTGTATATTCTTATATTCATAATGTATCATATGTAAAACGTGTTCTTACACACTGGTGTGTACAAGCTTATCTCCATTATTTTCGCTGTGAACATGGCCTTGATTTCAGCAGCTTAATAGAACATTAAGATTTTATCGCTTATTCGGAACGTTTTATCAAAACTCAAGGATCGGTGTGGAATGTTCTAGAACACAAGAACAATGACAGAGCGGGTTGTAAAATGATGTACATAGATAAATTATGTAACGCTAGCACCTCTGAAGCCTTAGACAGGCCGGTGCAACTGTACAATAATACGTTAGGTGGACATAAGCTGTTATTGGATTAACTACCCACATGTTGACTCTATTGCATGTTAATTGTATTAAACGTATTAAATTAAAGTGACTAGTCTCATCGGATTGCCGATGAATGTTCTGCGGGTATAGTTTTATATTAGGTAATGGTCGGATCCAGCTTATTTGCGGAATGAAATAAGATTAAGAACTAATGGTTTACATATAAAAATCACCCATTACTTCGCTTTGATCTTTCTTTAAGTTATTTTTTTATAAAATAACATTAAGGCATTATGAATGCGTAACCTTTTTAATGTAATTAATTGCGGTGTCAAGCTGGGTAGGTGTTATTCATAGTATATGTTGCTATTATTGTATTTATAGTCAAGTTTAATCGCGGACTTGTATTTCATCGTGAAGTACAGTACATCCATAATGAACGTCAATATTTTATGGATTAAAATTATTGCTTTCATCGGCCTGAAAGCGTGGAGATATAAACCGGAGAAAAACCCTCGCCGCTCTTTATGCCCTCAATCAACTTGAGCGTTAGCTTGACAACACTGTACTCGTACTACGGCTTGATATGTGCAAATGCAGATTGCAGCCAAACGCGAGCCTATTTCTACATAAAAAATACGCCGTAGCGTACATTAATTTTAATTCGGATCACATTAACACAGTTTGCTTTCCATTAAGCAAATAAACAATGCTTCCCCAATACAACGGAATTTAAGGGCCCGGCGAGCAATGCTAACATTTTAATAAAGTAAAACTTGCGTACGAAAAACGTTCTTATGTTGATTGTATTAAGTTTTATTATAGAGTGTGCTGAATTAAGTGCTGCCTTATGTATGTAATATAGACATTGTCCAATAAAACTGCAAAATCTCGCAGGTCATGCACGTATGCGTATGAGATACGTTTACACGCACTCGCACATTTTATTTTTGGGTTGCGTCCTACAAACTAACGCGTTTACGGGTATTGCTTGTGACTGTCTCATTGCTGGGTGTGGGCGCCACTCAGTGAGGGAGTGGCTTGGCACATACTGCATTAATTAATAAGCAAGTATTTAAGTTAATTTCTTCATTGCTTAGTAGCTTTTTATGAGTTGCAACACAAAAAAAATCTGCCTCCTTTTATCAAATAATGGTATTCAAGTCGGGTTTGTAAGCCAACGGCTCTCCTCAGATCACGAATAAACGTCTTTAGGTCACTTCATTCGGATCATATTTCCAACCTACTTTGCCGTTGCCACCTTTAAATATATTTAAAGTCGTTCCACAACTAAAATCTTCATATAAAAATTACATTCCATGACAAAACAATTGCCTGAATTCGCGTTTATATTGTATTATACGAAGTTATTGTTAATGTACATTTCTCAAAAATTATGTTTAACGCTTCGAAGCTCCCCAAAAATGTTCATCATGTTTCCTCTGCTCGTCGACGGCATGCGAGAAATTCATTCCGGCATCAAGCCGACATCTTAATGTCTTCCGAAATGGCATGCCTTTATATGTGAAATGTCTCTGTACATTTACGACGTGACGTTACTCTGTAGAAATATTGCTCACAGTTTTTTTAAGCTGAGTTCGGTTTCTGTTAAACGTATACTGTTATTAATAGCTTTAACGTAAGTATTTAGTTATACGGCCAGAATTATAAAACGAATATAATTATTATTCTAAAAATAATTTAAGATCCCTAAAAACAAATTGTCACCAAATTATAAACAACATTGGTCATCATCATATAGGCCATTGTAAGAACATTGTTACTGCACTATTACTTCTTTGATATATCTACTGTTCTATCTTTTACCCATACAACAACTGTTGTAGATTGATTGCGATTATATTTCCCGCCGACTATGTCAATGATGATTCTGTTTCATATGTCCTAAGACCAGTTGTTTGTGTACTTCTTCCTGAGAATATTCATTATATGTACGACATGAACAATATAAAAATCAAAACGTGCGGCACTCGGGGGACTGCCGCGGTAAAGCTATTGCATAGCATTTTTTATCAACTATAATTACATATTTATTTATGCAGTATTTTTTTTCTTTGATATTAATTCAAGTTTTTTCTTTGGTATTAATTCAAGTTACACTTTCTGAGCGTGGTGACCGATAAGAAAACATTTTTGTTTCTTTTATTGAATAAATGAGAAGTTAATATCGTTTAAAATATTTTTGTTATCTTACAGTACATGTAGGTTATTCGGGAATTTTTATCATTGAAACTATAGGTTTATGGTAACTGAAAAAGAAACATAAGTTTGAGACTTGATAGGTACAAACAGCTGCTTACATATTCGTCTGATTTCGGAGCAGCTCGTCTCGACCCGTGCGAGCTTCGTACAGTCGTACCATATACATATGTACACGTATACATATACACGTGACCTGAGCAGGCGCGCGCTCGCGACTGACCGCTCCATCCAAGCACGCACACTATCACACCGTGCATGTACACGTCTAAACACAGCCAAAGATCGGCCGCGCTCGTGAATTGCAAGAACTATACATGAAAGATGGAGTGGGGGTGTTAGGTTTTTTATTTTCGTTACGAATTTCTTGATTCGGTCGCCGCGCTCATAGCCCGCGATAAAAGCTCTGCAATAGCTTAAAATGTCATTTAAGTCAAGGTTGGTCCAATAAACTGCTCGATACTGAAGTTGTTAGACTTAAAATCTTATTCAAAACTCAGTTGCAATGAGAAATGAAGTTTCTGCAATATTGTATTATTTTATCCACAAGTGTCTTAAACTGGGGTTGAATAGTAAGTCACGAATTTACGTGCGCTTTGCTCAACTGGTACTTAAAACGGAATTTAAAATGTATAGAATGTATCGTACTACTGCCTTGAAATGTTACACAATACGTTACGGTCCAGAAGCTTCTGAGAATACGCACATTGGCCAATACTTTTCATAATTAGTATAGGGTGCTCTCGTCGCATATTAAACGCGTGTCGTATTACGTGATGTCTTGTTTGGGAACTGAGGGTCTACCATTTGCTTGAAACAATTTCTTAATGCTCCTATGATAGGTAATGTTTTATGTTTAGTACCATTAATGTAAAACTTGACTCCAGATAAAAACAGTTTTCACTCTGTGACACACCCAGTTCTTTTTCCATTTGACATTCCATATCTTGACACTTCGCGTGATTCAAGTAGATAAATCAATATACAATCAAGATTGGGTCGACCATTAAGATATTAAACATTAATGCGCGACAATATTATACGCACACGTTTCAGTATATTTGTGTAATTGAATAGAAAAAATCTGATCATGACGACAATAAATTACTTATTGTTAATATTAAAACAAACCGATTAACTTGCTTGGAGTTGGTCGATTCACGCTGCCCTGAGCGCGCCTCGTTCTCATGCAAAACACGTTGACAGGAACGTGCGAGCTTGTTTCCACGGAAGCGAATTAACTTAAGGCTTTATATGCGTCCCGAGCGATAATTACTTCCTATAAATTTTACGACCTTATGATGTATTGTTGTTAACTTGCACCTTTCACGAGTTATAGACCTCTTCTTGTATACTGTCAATCTTTAACTATATGCTCACTTACTTTAAAATTCATTTTCTCAAGTAGAAAGTTCAAAACCTTTCTGTCTCATTTAATGACGGCCATAGTTGTTTGCCGAATTGATTCAAAGGAATGCTTTCTATTTGA
>DWMG01000361.1:0-20613 GCA_018244855.1 Elbella merops
ATTTTTTTCCTCTGCTCTATTAGCAATAACAATAATAGAGGCGAGATATGAAACTCACCTGCATGCCGCAGAGGCGCACGCCGAGTGCGGCGGACGTGCTGGCTGCGCATTTGGCCATCTGCTTGGTGCGCTTCTCGGCCGATGCGTCGTCGCCGTGCTGCCGCGTGCCCATCTTCAGATCCAGCACGCACGGCCGTCGGTACGACGACGTTATGTTTTCCATCATCAGGAAATCTGCATGTCACAATGATAGTAATATGTTAATTATACCATAAATAAATACACTTTAAATCATCGTGAAAAAGTGTGTTTGAACTGAGATACGTGTGTTACGTACCACCTTTGCTGTGCCACTCGTAACATGTACATACATCTGCAATACCTATAAATGTCAGTTTCGTAGCATTATAATAAAAAAAATATCGATATGTTCGTATGTGTCTGTACTTACATTGTTTATTTGAGTTGTCCATGTGCGCAATGCTCTTAAGCACTTCACTAGCATTGCCATTTCGGTGTACTTTAAACCTGCAAGAGGAAGGTGGAAGGTAGATTGAAAAACTGTTCACGGGACTGCAACGAAGCAGCTATGATCGAGAATGAAGGAGCTAATTAAAACACAATAGTTAGCGTTTACGTGTTATATTTGTTACATCGGAATCAAATAGTATCATTACCGCGATTGATTCCACGACGCTTTCACATTCGGGAGGCTCGCCGTGTGAATGGGTCGTGCGTCGGTCACGCGTTAGTGGGATAGTCATGGTAAGTATTGCGATCGTATGAATTTATGGCGACGTCGGATGACCGGTCCGGCGTACGTCAAACGGTCTGAAATATGATAAAGGACACATGACAAGTGTCGAGGAGTGTAGAGGCGAGCGCGCACGCGTCTCGGATACGCACTTGAACACGTCGTCACGCTTGCGCTTGCCGCCCAGCGACTGCTTGCGGCCGCTGTCGTCGCGGAAACATGGCGAGTACCGCTTGTCCAATTTCGTGTTCCCAGTGTTCGAGGCTTGCATCACGCCTGGAACAAATGGCCTAATCATCAACATTTGTATTCGCTATCGCTACAGCTGTATTCCGATCTAAAATCAAATAAAGCTAAATTTTAAAAAATGAAACTTTCTATAATAAAATAATCACGGTATACGAGAATAGAATATTGGAACATCCAATATTAGATATTGCAAAGGTCGAAGGAGACTCGTAAAACTCAAATCGCCCCGCTGGGTGCAGTGAACACGCCAAGCCTTCGCGATCTCACTTATTGTTAGAGATTTTTACGGGGCATCTAACGATTTCTCATAGTAGCCATAAAATGGTTATAAAGAGAAATGTGAACTTACTATAGTGCAAGTTGCCAGCGTTATTATTGATGGAAAGTGAAAATATAACGGTAAAGTAATTTCATAAAGGGTTTGTATATCTTTGGTGTGTCGTGTTAATGTTCGTTACGTGTTCGCAGGTCTAGTGTGAGAATAATGGATGCCAGGGAGCGGTTGACAGTGTTGTCGCGTGTTGGCTGCGAGTGTCGCGTTGGAGAATGGTGTGAATGTAGGTTTAAGTAAAGGTTTACAAACCCATAATGTAAAATTACCGCTAGGGCGCTATTAGGGGCGGTAGTGTGGGGTGCCGCCGGCGTCGCTCCACCCGCCGCAGCGCCGCAGCCCTTGCGACAACAAGGAAACTAATATTTTGTTCCTGACCCCTGCCCGCTCTTGCGCTCAAACCCGCCAGCCGCTTATGCAACGACCCGCCCGCGTGCACTTATATTTCGTACTTAATCCCATTTTTAAGCATCAAATTCGTATTTAATGAATCAACTGCAGTGAATAAGGCTGTCTTTTCCCAAGTTTTCCATTTTTTTTATAAATAGCTTTTATTGAATTTAAAAAATTGTAAAAATCCAAATTAAAAGCAAATGTGTAGTACTTATAAGCTGAACTTACAAAACGTCGGAACGATCCTAACAAAATAGTATAATAATATTTACGAAGTAGTTTGTTTAAAAGACGTTGGACTTCGACTGTTATTCTAATAGCACAATCAAGTATATTTTTATTATTGTCGACCTACTCACTTACGTAGTCGTTAAATCTCATTAGAACTATAAAAAAAACATTGTAAAATGTCACGGTAGCAGCATGTCGGCATTTTAGTTTTTGACGATAAATTCATATATCCTCTATTACAGTTATTATTAGAAAAAAATTATTAAAAAAAACCCGTGGCATTAAAATGGATATTATTAGTTTGCGGTCGGCGGGTTTGCGTATTCACCTTGTACACAAGTCTCTCTCTCCTTCTCTCACTCTCACTCACTCACTCTCAAGCGAAATACTCAAGTTGCAAAATGAAGGTCACGATAAAGTGAGCAATAAGGAAAGTTATTATAAATAATATTTTCCTATTCACACACGCCGACATATCCCTCGTCGCCGCACGACAAGAGATCACCGTGCAAAAATAACAAAAAATCGCGGTTATTGCGTAGATGATAAACGCCAATACTTTTTTACGCCACAAACTTTCAATGAGCCATCAATATACATGTTATATACTATACAATTTAATATATATACCCTAAAGTAATAAACCACACTCATCCGATAAGGTAACTTCCTTACTGCTCTGAAATGCATTAAAAAACAAACAAAAACACAATTTGAAGTAGACATACGTTTATATATACATCTATATAATATGTACGACATACATATAGATAAATGGCAATATTCAAAACGATATACAGATAAAAAAAACAATGCACCGATGCAATGAATGAATATGATGCGTTCAGCGAAGTCACAAAAGCGTACCGGGCATACAGTTAAACAATGCTAGGAAACGACGAGACGATGCTCACCTTTATATCTAGGTACGAAGCTTTGGATGTCTTCCGGAATGTTCTGGTAGAAATGCAGCTCGCGGATGTTCAGCGGCTTAATGACCGTGCTGTCGTTCAGCACCAGCAGTCTCGTGTGACCGCCCACCTGTATCAAAGACGCACCATTTAACACTCTCATATATAACACGCCTGTTATACGACACACACATACAAATATAAGAATTCACTGGAACCTCTAAATTAAAGATTAAACCATTATATGTTACACAGTAAATTGGTACATATGAATGAATCATAATAATAATAATAAACATATATAAAACCGTAAATAGCACGCACGTGATAAGAGAGCATATAATCTCACATCGGGTGATTCAATGACGACATATAAGTACTTACAAAACCTAAAGCAATTGAACGTGCGACATTTTTTGTCAATACGTCCTTGACTGCGGTTGTTGTTTTAAGCCATATGTTTATCGTCGGAATACCTAAACGGATAAGAACTAACACGATTGACTAGCATCCGCTCGAATATCAGCGATTTAAATATAAAACCACATAATAGATAAAAAAATCGCATAGTCGGTACTAGAAAATTTCGCACAATAACAGGTACATACACACACAACAAAGCGTCAACAAATACATTTTCTGTCGCATACATAAATATGTACGTCGCAATTGAAATCGAACCTACTATAGAAGTGAATAAATTGCGCGACTGATATATTCCATCCTTCTTAGCACCAGTTAGTGTAAGCGAGACACGCTGTGTCTGATAGAAAAATATTCGAACCTCTACGTACATAAAGGTCGTCACAGGCAGAGCTATATAATATTTTAACAAGACATATTAGAATATATTACGATACATTTTCTACAAAAACGCTCGAGTGACCGCACACGTAGCTATAATATATATTTCCTTTTTACGTCATCAAAAATATGCAGTTATAGTAGACAATGATACCAAAAATATATAAAGCATGGCTCCTCCGTATTATAGCTCCACCTGTGATAGTTTGTATATCATATTACACTATATTATGATATATTATAGCTCCGTTTTTGACAATCATAAAGTCAGTGGAATTGGTTCGCGTTACAAAGACATGACACACGAGCGGAAGGAGACTGCGCATTACAGTCAGCATATCACTGACTCTACTTTCGATCGTTAGACACACGAGCAACCGTGAAAAAGGTTGACATTACACAGGCCGTTGACCTGCTGCTGACAGCTGAAACACGATGACGACATAATCACAGCAGGAGCGTTCCGCGTCTCCACTTCCGCTGAGGAAAACCAACACAAGGCCACCTCGGTAATTCTGACTATCATTGTTACAAGGAAATTTTGCATGCATTAAGTATCGATTTTACGACTTCCGATTGTACTTGTTCGAACGCATAGAAGAAAAAAACTTCAAGACACCAAATCCGACCGAAATCGTGATGAATATAGGCCAAGTTTTAAATATATATATTCAGAATGTAGGTCAATATTGTGTTCTTGGAATATTCCTTCGTTACATTATGTTGTATAAGAATTGGACGTGTTAAAAGACAAGATGATTTGTTGTAACTCAGATAATACTAAGATAGTAGACAGCTGTGTATCTAATCACAAATTAGTTGGCAAATAATAGTCACAGCGAGAAGTGCGTCAACATGAAGCCGTTGCGGTTGTAGAGCAATTATTTACAGATTCAGATTCCGAATCGCTACATTCCGCTCGTCTATTGCTTGCTCTACATTACCTTAAACATATTAAAGGTATATAGGTATGAACAAGTTAGATTAATAATATTAATATAGTCCGGTATAACGACATTGCAACACCCTATCTGGGATTATGTTTAACGTTTTATACTTAATTCGTTTAATTTAGACATTTTCAGACATCGGATACTCGTTACGGTCGACAGGAGCACATTAAAAAGAACCTCGGACAGGTCCAAAACTAATCGACTTGTACCGAAAGAACATATGTAAGAAAGACCACACACAATTTAATAATCCGATACCCATCACAATTTCAAAGAATCAATCTTTCCTTTTTTTTTCCAACCCATTACAATTCCACTGTTGGAATACGGGCCTCCTCTCATATTGAGAGGGTTAAAGCTTTAGTCTTCCACGCTGGCCAAGTGCAGGTTTATATTTATATATTCTATTATTTCTTTACATTTATATATTTTACTCGTATATCCATAAATGTTACCGAATATTTGTTTAAAAGAACAGTGGTGTTTGGCAAGCCGAGGGCGGGGGGGCGTTGTCGCTGATCAGCAGTGATGTACGTCTGATAGTGGCCTGAGACAGGCAAATCATGATGATTTGGGCAATGATGATCATGATCACAATGATGATGGTGATGATAATGACAATTAAAATGATGATTAACTGCCAAAAGCGTAGTAGCGTGAACCGTTTACGGTATACAATGGCATAATCGTTTTTAAGACGATAAAACGCCAAACTAAATGCAAACATGCGTAAAAATAGAACAAAAACATCTGGCGCGATTGAAAAGCCGAGGCCGCGTTATTTCTTTACGTGCAACAAAAGCTTAATATACTAGTAGAGTGTATTTTTCTATATCGACGTCGTCACTTCTACGCATGAGAGCTGATTCTGTTTAGGTTTAATTTATTATGGAAAATATTTAGTTTCCAAAACTGATGCGCAAGTCCGTTTTGTGTGTTTGTTTTTAATTTGCAATAATTTATAATATGAATACAAATAAATCACCCGAGTTGTATAAATCGGGGACAAATGGCATATCCATATTTATAATAACGCTCAGAATTGCTCGGCAATTCCGACCACTATTCATAACATTAAACATTTAAATATATTTTGTTACGTACTTTAATGATTGTCTTTTTATTTCATTTCATTTTATTTAAATGTCGGTATAAATAGAATATGCAAATAAGTGTGCAAAAATTTTTTTTGATCGTAAAGCACACTATGCTTTGCATTACGAGTCGTGCAACATTTATAAAACACTAGATTTCAATATGCAATAGAAATTTGAGAAAAATAATTTGCAATAAAAATTTGAGAAATGTTTAGGTATGTTTCAGTTTCGGTTTCGGCCGACACTTAGAGCCAAGCCGAAAGTTCGGTTTCGGTTTCGGCTGAAAAACCTGTTTCTTTCGGACACTAATAATAATAGAAAATACTGGCTTTTTTATCTAATGATCAGTGTAGGTCGAAGTTCAAGTTCTGTCTAGTTGGAGATCAGATGACTGCGTGCGGAGATGTCCCTAGGTATTTATTTGTTTATTATTGTTTACTAAGCCAAGCACCGAAAGCACGTGAGTTATCCTTATTATCGTTGGACGTTAGTCACAGTAGAGAGAATCTATAATTAATAAAGTCTATAATTGTACGCGCAATTTAAATAATAGTCAAGGACAGGACGCAAATATTGTTGTTATGTTTCATTTCCTTAACACAGCACTGAATCACCGAATCTTCAATAAACCCCCCCCCCCCCCTCCTCTCCTACTTACTTCCCCATCAGTTGTAAACAATACCTTCCACTGAAATATTACATACATATCTATACAATACATGTACGTGTATGTTATATATAGATTTTTTAAATATATAAAATACCATTTAGACAAGCGTTACCCACTTCCCCGTATACCAAATAGCATGAGTACAAGGTCGCTGTACGAAATGTTACTGCCAGCGGTTGGATCAAAGAGCTGAAGATCGAACTCAGTGGCGTGGTATTGGAGAGGCCTGTCCAGCAGTGGACGGGAGTAAGCCGAGGATTTATATATGTATCTATGTATAAAACCTGGTGGGTAGGTACCTGGTTGGGTAGCGGCAGCACGTCCACCTCGTGGCCGTCGTCGGGCGAGAGCGCGTGCGGCGCGGCGGGCGGCTGCGCGCGCTTGCGCTCCACGCCGCGCCGCTCCGGCTCGCCCATGCCCCAGCCGAGAGAGTACACCATCACTTCGGCAGCGCCACCGCCGCCACTCTCCACCTGGTGCGACAACGACAATGTTCTATTAGTATTACTGATTTTTTTTATTTAATTTGGCATATTTCTAACAGGGTATTGTACGAGGTGACTATGGTGTCGTTAACGCTGGACATTTCGATATATCAAATTACTGTCATGACAAAAATGAAATATATGAAAAAACGAAACACATTTTGCTTTGCTTAAATATTTAATTGAATGTAAGACAGTTCTAAACACTCGTACAGCGGCTACTGTTTCACTAAGCCATGGATAGTAGCCGCTGTACCTTTAGCCTTGATTTTGTCTTTACAAAAACAATTTTGTTTTGCTAATACTACTGTTATAATATTATTATATATACAACACAGAAATCAGACATCAATTGGCTACGAAAATGTAACTGACTTTAGAATCAAAAATTAACCTCACCCATTAAATATCAAAAAGGATAAATAAATGGCAATGTAATATATATTTGCAGAGTAGTTATTAATTGACAGCATTTTTAATAATACAATAAAACGAACTACTATTCTCAGGTAAAACAATCAGCGGTCAGACGTTTTGCTGGAGATCAGATAATATTTAGATTGTGACAAGACGCCAAACAAAAAAATATCATATGAACCACAGGGGTTCGCAAACAATGTATCGAGCCTATAAAAGACGATTGCCACACAGAATCTGGACAAACAAAACCTTTTGCGATTATTTTAAAATGCAGGACATATCTAAATGGCCAACAGAACCAAACACCAAGATCTTCAAAAATCATAAATAAAACATTCGTTTCTAACTATTATTTTATACAATTATAGGTGGTTGGTTTTTGCGTGATGCGCGCATAAACAAAGGCCAGACCTCTACCATTTTATTTACTTATATAGATTAAATGAAACGGTCAAATTAAAAGAACAAAATATAATAATGTAAGTAATAGTTAATTAAATTAACACTTATATAAAATAATAATAATAATAATGTAATAAAGAGTTCAATGTGTAAGACGTTAAATTTTTATTAGAACGACCGGCGAACCAATTAAAAGCCAACAGCAATTGTACAAAGTGATGCAACATTGCAGGGAGATTACACGCTTGCTGTAAATACCAGTGTCTTTCCAACCACGCGCTCCACTCGTAACCCAGTGATATATTCGATACTGATAAGGGGCTGTGCACCTCAGTGGGGTGTGATTGTTATCAGTCGTCGACAAATCGATATAAGAACACCAAGTCGTTCAAAATCACGAGACGACAAAACAAAGCGAACGTTTAAATCGCCGTTCTTAAATTGAACGATAATAGGCCTTTGTGGCAAGCTTTAGGGAGAAGAAGGGAGAGGCGGGGTAAAGGCTCACGGACATTTGGGAGCCGTTGAACTGGTCTGGTGGGAAGGTGAACAGCATAAAACACAAATTTGTTACCTTCTTTTTACAATCATTTTTTGAAACCTTCTTTTTACAGGAGACGAGCTAACAAATTTGAGAAAGGGCGTTAGAAATCTTCGGATTTTTAACATGTCGAAACGTTTAGTAGGAGTGGTTGTGAGCTGTACGAGAAGAGTCGCACAGAACTAGTCGCGTTCGGTTCGCGGGTCAGGGAACCGGGCCGGCGGCCGGACTGGCGACCACCGCACCGCACCAGTCGTTAACCGGCGGGGCCCGGCCTCGGCGATTATAAAAAGCGCACTTTTGTTTGCACCCAAGGCGGGTCACGTATGCACGTGAGGGGCGGCGGGAACAACCGAGACCCGACATATATGCCGTACATGTTACATTTTTAAACCAATTATTACGGATTTAGAATAATTTTCTACAACGGCTAAAAAAAATCAACAGATAGTGTTGCACTCAAATACTGGAAATAAAAAAATAATGTTTTACAATAACAAGAATTCTGTAACGCATTATTGTGAACAACACGACAAAACAGACAATCATAAAACATCAAACGGCAATAGGTTTTCGCGACTGCTACTTATCATAAAGTTTTCATGCATTCATGTCAGCGGCTATGGGAGGTGGTGACGTAAGCGAGACGCGAGCTTACCGCCTTGACATTATGCGAATAACCGCGTAGATGGTTGCGTCGCCGCTCGCGCCACCAACGCTCTCCGGCGAAATCCAGCGTCACCAAATTAGAAGCGATATTGCGAACGCATTCGCTCCACTTCGAGATTTATTTACGTGACGCGCTGGCTCCGCCTCCCGCACATCGTACGCTGCCGGAGCAGCAAACCGAAAATCAACACGACAGCGACACTCAAACGGGGAACAACAAGAATAGAGCAAACAAAAATACTATGCTGCAACAAGCTCTAAATAATATTTGTACAATAATAACTTGGCATCGTTACACCCTAAGCCCCATGACAATGTATGTAGATAAATAGATATAAGATACGTTACGTTAAGTTTCATACGAGAACATAATGTATATTTACAAAAGCGTTAATCAAATTTAATTTATACCTATGTATATTATATTTATTGGATTTGCTTGGGCATTATACTGGAAATCTACAAAACAAATATGTAGATAAGAATATGAGAGACAAATGCATTGCAAAAACATTAGTTACAAACGGCAAAATTATTGTGTATTTGTGTATATATGCGCATAGTCGTATTTGACTTTGGCGCCAGCCGTGGTTAATATTTGAAAATCGATGATAATGAGGTCACTAATACTGGAGAACCAGTTCGAACCGGTTCAGGGAGGACGGCCGGGGTGACGTCGCGACACGGGTAGGTACGATTAAATTAATCACCGACTCTACTCCCATCTGGAGACACAGTTAACTTGTATGACATTATGTAAGACGATCGATCTATGTAATATGAAGTAATGTTTGCTATTTATCAATATTGCAATAATATATAAAGAACAATAAAATATGCAAGCATATAATCGTAATGAGAGATGATTCCGTTATTTCCGGTGATCCCAAAAAAATTTACTTATTCCATTTCTTCCAACAAATTCACGATAAAACGACGATCCGAAGATCAGTCTTAAGATTTCGTCATATTATTTTTAATAAAAAAGCACTCAGACTAAATTAAATAAATTCGTATTGTGTAACAACAGCCTATTACATTTTTTCATCAATCCGCGCTGCAGCAATGTGGTGAAATATAGTCTTGGCCTCCTACAATTGCAGAACGGACCGGTATCCAGTAGTAGGACTTGAAAATGGGTGCAGTGAACTAGATTAAATATACATTCTCATATACAAACAGACATTATACATGTGAGTAGGTATGCACAGGTCTAAAAGTACACAAACAATAAATTGAACGCAGATAAGAGAACAAAGGATATATCTATAGACACCCTCTATCGCAATACGAGTGTTGACGATTTAATGAAATGTGCGTGGCAGATTACAACTACTCAAATCAATATGAAGACATGAGTAGATGAACGTTGCTTACTTGTAAATGTACGGGGGTCGCCCCTTTATTATGTACATTTCATCGCTAGACACCTTCATACACTGACTTTGTTTATTTTCGGATATAGTGCAAGCAACTTTGAAGAAAAGATACGCGGAAGAACATATCACCTTCATTTGTGTGATAAAGTAACAATAAAAAATATATATCAACATCATCCACGGACGCCTTTTGTTACCAGCTCGATTTACTCAATCCACTTTAGTAAATTCTAGATAAAGTGAAACCATAAGTACAATTCGAATCTTAAGCATGCACATTTTGTTACTAAGGTAAATCAAGTGCCCTTGAAAATACACTTGAATTACACGTGTGTTTAATGAAATCCTTATATGATATAACAATAATAATATCTTATCATAATCCTGTGAAATATGAAAATTTCCACGAAATCAAATTGAAAAGTTGGTATCTGGGAGTCCGGTTTTGTGCCCGGTGTATGGCACCAAACTCAACCCCTATTTCATGGGACGCGCAACATGACTGATTAACAGGGGAGTACTATACTCCTCTGCCGACTCCATCAAAAAAATCTCTATTTTATTGATGGAGTTATGGAGATTTTAACATAACATCACGCCTGTGCGCGATGTTATGTTAAAATCTGTATCAGATATTTCAATTGCGAGTTTGATATGGCAAGTAGTGTCCCAATCTGACTCTCACCCGCGCCGGAAGTCGCTGTCGGGGCATGACACGATCTTCTTGGCAGAGATAACGGGAGGCGTGCCATTGTCTCGCCTGTTCACATGCCACGGTGTAACAATGACAATGTATGAGGTTTTTTTCAACACGTAATATTCCAGCCTTGGGGCGCACGCATCGAACTTATGTCATCATGGGAAAATTGTCTAGCTATTTTTATATTTCTACTATTTTACTTAACCATCCTTCAAGACTTGTCAACATATATGTGTTTAAATATAATGTTAAATTTCAACTGTTTAACATTTTAAAAATGTTAAGACGGTTTCCTAATTGAAAACTAACCAATAATAAAGTTCACTAAAACCCATGTCACGATTTCTTAATTTTTTATATCGTATACGAGTATTTCACAGAAAACATTGCGTCGCCACCGGAAGCTTGGATAAGCTATTGTTATTTAGAAAATAATTTCTTAAATTAAGATAAAAAAAGTAACCAGTTTAATACTTTTACAGTAACATTTCAATATGCAATAGTTATTGCGACATAAGGACCGTCATAAACAGTGACACTATAATCTTAAGGAAGTATGATATTTTGTAAATTTATCAACAAATGTAAACAGTTGTCCTACAGAACTAATTAGAGGGTAGAGTCAAAATGTTACTTATTGTACTCGCTGAGTAATTAATACTTATATCTCTCTGTATTTTGATGTAGTAAAAGTTTTGGAGTGTTGCACAATGAACTTTTACGAAAAATTTCGAAAACATTCCTTAAACAAACATGTGAAAATTACTGAATGGTATGCTTTCTCGCCCGTGAAAAAATTATTCACTTCATACTGATGCAATATAATTAGTTTGATGATATTAAAAAAAGTTGATGTTAAAAATTTAAGTGTTGAAAACTTTTATGCAAAAATAATATACATAACAAGTGCTCGCTTAACCACGTTAGTTAGACATATAATACAATACGGTAATTATGTAAGTTAAGCTGATCAGTTAAAAGGAAAGTAGGATTGAGGAAGCCGTGGACAGCTGACGGTGTGGAAACACGCTTAACAACAGCCTAGCAATAACAAAACGGTGAACATTCGCACGTAAGTCACGGTCTTGAAAACATTTTATACGAAACTGATAACATGATACATGAAAGAAACATGAAATTAATCATACACGTCGCAACAGGTATATTTATTATTACTGGCAAGACGCTTACAACAATTCAAAACTATATCTCCCGTAATCTCCAGTTACTTTAATGAAGAAACGAAAAACATATGCGTTTTAAAAATATTTTGGCACGAAATCAAAAAAATAATCTCGTGATGTTTGACATTTCTTTGATGATGATGATATTCCATCATTAATTAAAGACTGTAAACTTAGTATTAAAATTT
This sequence comes from Elbella merops, assembly GCA_018244855.1. NCBI lineage: Eukaryota > Metazoa > Arthropoda > Insecta > Lepidoptera > Hesperiidae > Elbella > Elbella merops. Next base: position 12,362 of record DWMG01000361.1, read on the forward strand.
TTGGGTTATCATATTATAATCATTACAGAATACCTGGACAGAGAAATTCAAAGGCCACACTGTTAAATAGCAGATAGACTACGCATCAGACAAGTCAACTGCGTCTATAGACCAATGACTCTACAATTGTAGAGTTCATAATGGAGTACTGACGATAAGACGGCATTGAATTCCTTGAGAGAGCAATTAAAAAAATATATTAACCTACATAAGCAACCAGTGAGACTCCGAAGTAAGTTCCATGTGTCACGACAGCCAGAGATAAAGCAACAAGGCAACCACTGATAACGACGCTCGTGAGTAATTAATTGACTTTACATAATTTATTGCAAATTACAAAGTCTTCTTGCAACTAACTAACGAGTTAAAAACTAACTGACATCGTTCAGTTGAAGCTTGTTCGTATAACGAACGAACGTGTTCTGTGGACGAGTGAGTATTTATTTATACAGTATGTACTTGTACAAATATGTGTATGCAAGTATATACATCTATAATGTCAAGAGTCAGTTTTGCGCATTGGACGGGTACCTCGAACACATGTTTTACTTTTATAGCCTTTATTGCGATTCAACGCTAACATTTCAATTACTTACCATCAAAAGCTAAAGTTTACATAATATTGTATAGACATCACTTATATATGAACGCATTACTAAATAACAACACAGTTATACGTCAACGGTTTGGTTTACAATGACGTAGCATTAAAAGGAGAAATATAATAAGCAAATAGCTTTAATACAACCTTGTTATTGCGCCCCAACGTCCCTTACAGGGTGGGCAGAGAGCACAGAGTGTCAAATATCTCTATTCTTTCAGATCTGCCGTGCTTCATCCACTTTTATCACTCGCTTCATAAATACACGCCAACGTCGATCACTTTACTATAATACACAAATGTGTGTATATATATATATGTATAAATAATATATTTTTGTACGTATCATTCGTATCTACCGTGTCAATGCCATATGAGTGCGACTTGGTAGGGGCGAATCCTAGGAGAGTGCGCCGGGTAAATTTAGGTTAGTGTCGGGTGTCGGGTCAGTGGGTCGGGAGTCGGGAACGGCAGCAGCTGGCGTGGCGTGTGCGCGCCATGCCTGGATGTTGGAGCTCGTCTCGGCTCGGCCCGTCCCGCGAGATACATCCATCAATCGACGCACCGTGTAAGTATCGGTGCTGACGTCGCACATTAAAATCGTTTCTAGTCTACGTAACATGTCGCGTTATATTTGCATAAAAAGAATGTTTTTGCAGTTTTCTAAAAGTTGTTTGATATTTGTAGCGCAGAGGAAAAAACTATTACTACCGACAGAGTAAAATGTTACCATATTTTTAATATAGATATTTAAATACTCAATACGAAAAAAATTATTCATCGCAGTGATTGTCTTATCTTTAAATTCACCATTTTATGGTTTATATGACTCACAACAGTAAACAAAGCGTCCACGTCATTTGCTGTTAAAAAATATATATAATGTTTAGCTATTTGAAAATATCATAAAAAAAAACACTCTTAATGTTTAAAAAAAAACGAAGAACATTAGCAAGACTAAGGTTAGTTTAGTTAAGAATTGTATATACAAGACTAAAGATATTTGATGTTCGGTGCTGTCTGCCTAATTCGTAAGAGACGTAGTATGATTATATAATGATAATATATAATACTAACAAAAATACTTATTTAATATCATAATTGACTTCACACACAATAAAGCAACAATTGTAACTATTAACAGCAAAGAAATAATGAAGTTTCTTTTCACTTGGATATAACTCTCTCAAAACGTGATTTTCTTGCGAATATGACAAGTGATTATTGTAGTAATTCAGTTAATGACGTCATTATTTATATATACAACAAAAATAGTTTTGAATAATAATTTCCGTTATGACACCATTTCGCTAATTTGTCTGAAGAATATTTATTACGCGGTCGCTACATATTTGTATGTGTTAAGGCCACGGATCTGTACATAAAGACCATTCAATGGCTTTATGTTGGTTCGCGGCTCAAAAGCAATATTCATATATATGTATATGTACATATAAATATGTATACATGAATAAAGATGTGTATATTGCGCAACATTTAAATATTTCTCAATATTTGAGAGCAACTGTGTAAGAACCGACATGTTTGTTCTGTCGCACTATTTACGCACATGTCACGCCAAGGCGACTTTTAGTTCATGAGAAAAGAAACAAAAATGAAAGCACACTGTACGTGAGTGTGACATGAAAATCGCTGCTCTCCGCCCGCTGCCAACAGCCAGCTGCAATTCACTAATTTAGAAAGATGAACGTCCGCCAAACCTTTGAATCATCGTTTTCATTCAAGGAAAACCTATGCACGTAAACGAAAAGAGTGTGGGGAAAAACCCAAGAATTACGTGATGGAACTATAAGATTATTATTACAATGCAGTCACGGCAAAGCCACGTTATAGCTGAAGATCGAGCTCGATGGCGCTCTATTGGAGAGAGGCCTATGTCCAGCAGTGGACGGAAGTAAGCCGATGATGATGATAATGTCACGCCAGATCTCTAACGGATTAGGCAGAGAGTACTAACATTCAAATATCTCGCACATCGCACACAAATACCCTCGCACATCAATTTACAATACAAAATTGGAACAAATTAAAACCTACTAATTTAATCTAAAACACAGCTAAGAAGCTATACACAAAAATATCGCACTTATTTGATGATCGATATGAGTCGTATAATACTGGACACAAGAGATAAGACTGAATGAAACAATGACTAAATGATCATAACAGTCGAAACGACACTACTACGAAACTACTCCTCTGCCTATCGATTTGGAATGAAATACAGGCGTAATATTACATTACAATGGCTACAGTACAAGTGAAGACAGGGTGGTGGTATACCTTGAGCTTGACCCATAGGCGGCTAAATAAAAACGGGCCATAGCAACGAGTAAACATTTACGCTACGTCAGCCGAATGGCGAGTTCATTCATAGATCTACAATGAACCAAATTGACAATAAATCTAAACTCACCGTTCCCATCTCATTTGATTATGCTAATGTGCCCCAGGGTGGTAGTGTTATGTTTTATTCCTCGTTTGAGAGGTGTATTGAAATAAAAACCATTCATTCATTACAAATTAAGTTCTAACAGCACGAAGCTGGGTAAAACGTTACTGTAAATGTTAAATTGTAATATTTTTTTTTTTTATTATTGCCGTTATTTTAAATGTATATTGAGATTTAAATGATGAAACGGAAGTCACGTTGAACATTACTCAAGTGTTAATGGATGAAATGAATGTAATGTATTGGGATGAGACATTTAGTGTGGATGCCGCGGTCACGTGTGAGGCACGTGGTAGGGACGAACGCCAATTACCAATTGCACTATATTCATTACTTTATAATAAGACTGTATTTGCGTTCGATTCAATCGATGAAACATAAAGTGCAATAAAACGCGATCTATAAAAGAATATTGTATGCATAATAGATGAGTATGGCGTGACGAGTCTTAGTAATTGCGATGTAGCCAAGCTGTGTTCTACGATACCCTACTCATATGCTCAGCGTGCGTATTGAGGGCAAAAACCTCCTTTGATGAGGACATGTCCAGCAGTGGACTGAGACAGACGGATGATGGTGATGACGATGACTATGATGTTGATATTAATAGAGGTAATGACGAGGTCGATGTAACTACCACAACACTGCCAATTCCAAACGTTACTGCGAATAGGGATAATCACAATCGAAACAGGGGCGTGATCACTGTATCACAAAGGAAATGCAGAGCGCTTTGCGTTTGTACAAACCATAAAGTGTAAGCATAACGGTTACGACAGCGACCGGACCGGAACAATAACATCTCTCGGCGTGTTCGATATGGAATTTTCCACGATGGCCTGTAGTAGAGCCCCCCACGGACGAGCCCGGCTTACAACACAGCGCGGGCGGTGAGCGCGCAGGTCGCGGGCCGCGTCGCCCACTTTCACTGCGTTCGTACCATACATGCGACTGTTGTACGTTTTGCCTCCTTACTGACCTTACACTTTCGTCGACGGAGTCATTAAAGTAGGACACTAAATACCTGACTGCATCGTTGATCTAGTGTAGTAGGTGCGAGCGCGACTACGGAGCGAAAGATCCTGGGTTAGATCCCCGAACTGTACAAAATATAATGGGATTTGTCTAATTTTAAAACTCCACTCTACTACGGATTCTACATTTGTGCCCGGTGTATGGTAATATGCTCTCCTCCTACTCCATAGCATGTATAACATAGACGTGGGAGTTCTACACTACTACCTTCTCCTTCGGGGAAATACAGGCTTGATGTTATGTAGGTCGAAATACTGTTTTTTAATAGAAACAGATACGCATTTGACTACAATCTCACCTGATGTTAAACGAGTTTTGACCAGGATGTAGCACGCTAGCATAGAAAAACACTAAACATTTTAGATATTAGAAATCGCTGTAAAACACGATATAATTCCAGATAACACGACCTTATAAAAAGGTAATCAAAGTGAATTCGATGTATACAAACGAACGTGAGGAAATTGCAGCAGTACTGATACGTCCACAATAGTTATATATTAAGTAACTCCCAACGCAATGGACACACTTTGAAATAGTAAATAAGACAGATACTGTGCGTACGAGAACCACAGCTAATAGTGGACAATACAACATGTAACAGTCTAACTGCTGTAAACGGCAAGCAACTCCTCACAATATCAAAACTGGCCTGGTCCACGGTAAACGGATGGTCGACCATTAATAAACGTTATTAGGGCCGGCGGCGATTTTTTTTGTATTTTTTTACTAGACGAACAGTTAATTTTTGTTTTCACAAGGTAATATAGTTTTTAACAGTAATTTGTTTACTTATTTTTCGCATTAGTTTCAATTGTTATTTAAATTAAAAAATTACAATTGTCACTTTGCTTCTCATTATTTTTTAACAAACGTTTTATATCTTATAATGTTAATTTTAATGAAAAAAATTTAATGTTAAACAATGTAAGAAAAATTTAACATAAATATTAAGTAACATTTCGGGCAAAAAAGATATTGGAAATATAATGTTAGCTCATCGTCATTTTAAAGCTGTTACTAATTTGACCTAATCTAGAAAAAAACTAGCTAATTTCATCATTATATTACTTATATCATATCGCTCAGACAGAGATATCGTCCAGACAGAGGTATTCCGCGCTCGGTGCACTCTGCCCACCCGGTAAACGACCAATCTGATATTTAAAAATACTCTATATCAAATGAATCTTGAAAATTATATATTTTTAACAGCGATTCGCAACTCTGATTCATCGTAGATATGTATAAATATTGAGTAACTTAAAACCGCGACCAACACGAATCTATTTATTAATAATGGACCTCTCAAAATAGAGCAAGCAAACAGTTTAATAGCGATTTGATTGAATCACAATATCGAAAAATATTAGACGACAAATCAATGACTCCTCGATCAGGTAATTTCTTTCTCATAACTAGCCAACTAGTTTCATATGTAGTTAGAAAAATGACAAATGTAGCAAGAACGTGATAATAATCATAATAATTATTGAATGATGTTATGGTATCAAATTAGGTAATTAATTCTCTTCACGGTAACGACAGCATTACATTAAATGTACGTAACTATGACGTAAATATATAAGTACCAGCACATTGCTGCCTTACGTACGCATCTTAACCTGACCTAATAAATAGTTTGTACGCTTATAAAGAGCAAAACCAGTGTTATTGTCATCAAGGTGAAAGTAACACGTGATGATATAAATAACTCATTGACTTTCCTCTCTGACGTGAAGTAGGAAGCGCTGGATGCGTGATCGCCGTCTGAATAAATTGAATGCCATCAAACATTTATTGTCTAAACACAAAAAGTTTTAAGTACCAGCTGCTGCGTAGACATGTCGTAACGGAGTACTTTCGGTTGTCACTATCGGAATTTTTCATAATAACATCACGCCCCTGTTTTTCTGAAGCGATAGGCATCTTGTTTTTCATTCCTTTTCTCAGAATCACATTGGTTACTAAAACCATTTGTTTTGTGGCGTATATTCATACATATACAAATAAAGTATGAATCAGATGTTTTATGCATGCAGTAGGAGAGCAGGTTTTAGAGAATCGTATATATAAAAAAGCGGACAACGTCATGTGTCCGCGTACAGATTGTTAGACACGAATTTAAAGTAACCGGATTGATTGAATAGATAAGCGGGCCGCGAGATACGAGCACCATCGTATGTGGTGACGGTGGTGCTAACGTAGACACACCGCTGTTATGGCAATCGCGCTACACTACGGGATTTACCGTTCACAGTAATTATATCCCATATAGAGATGTCTTATTTACACCTATCACTATTACGCGTATGGGATTATTGTAAAAAAAAAATAATATCGGAAGAGATAATATATTTTAAAAAGGCAAAGTAGACAAAAGGAATCTAATAATACGTTCGAGGTGGATGTTTGGTAATACGAGGCCAAAACTGGTCACGGAAAATGTAGAAAATTCTAATTCGATCTTATTCTTTTTTTTCTTGAATAAAAATGTGTAAAAACTTCCATTATTTCATACCAGAAATGTGTAGATAATTTCATAACTTACTTGACTATAAAATTCCTTTAGCCCACTCGTGATGAAATCCCAAATCGAGACACGTTCGCGACAAAACAGTCTTGTTCCTATCAAAAGCACAACCACTGCAACTGACACACAGAATATTACTCAATACAGGAATCGAAGTAGGTAGAGCTTCAAACGGTAAAACACACCCGCGAAATAGTTACGTGCGACGTTTTATTGTGAACAAGAGTATATTCGGTTAGCAAAAATATGGTCGACACAGCTGAAGCTAACATTTACATAAAAAAAATTAAAAACTCAAAAATATATAAGATTGGTACGAGGTCGCGCGGAACACTTGCTCCTCTTGGCGTTGCGCACTAGTGACTGAGCGAATCGCTCGCTGCTCACCAATCAATGCCCGAGCAGAGCGGCGGGCCAGTGCGCGCCGCGGCGCTGTGTGGGGCGCTCGCTCGCTCGCACACATCCACGGCCGGCCATACGGCGGGCGGCACTGCTTGTTTTATATCGCCCTCGAAGGACTCCCATGCACCGAGGTACCTGTGCGACCGCTACCAGTGAATGAACCCTGCGTGACCTCTGCACGTCCCTAAAGCTCATCCCGATTCGGGCACAATATTAAAACCACGACAGAAAAAAAAAACGCGCTCGACATCAAAACGCTCAAACAGAAATAGGCACACACACAAAGAAAAAATATATTAATGTATGCAAATGGCAACAAAGGTCATTGTTATTCATTCAATCATACCCCAGCCGAACGAGCGCTAAACGTAAAACTTATCGACGCTACATCTTTGCTGTTCATTGTTCTCATTGTTTGCAAATAATTAAGCGAATTTCAAGCGATTTTTCTTCACGAACAAAAGCAAAGAAACAAACGTCTAGCAACACGCCAGTGTGGGCAAGACGATAATATTTAGACTGTATCAAATAGAAGAGATAATATAATAAAGTGGTCAATGACATTCAATGTGTATCAACGTAAAAACGTTGCTCAACTCACGGAATATTTTCCTTGAACACACAAGCTCCTTTCCCCTCTCGAGCTAAATGCCGATTCGAATCGTACGAGTCTTGTAACAACAAAAACGCAAAGCGGTATTTTATGTATCAATATTGTAATTGGTCGGTATTTAATCCTCGAAGAGAATTATACATAAGGTTTTTAACCACAAACGAGGCAGTAGAGTTATCTAATCTTAGTTTATAATTATCCAACACAGTTAATGATAACCATTTTTAGAAAATAATTACTTTGCGGTAGACCGGTTACAGGACCACAAAAAAATGTGGTCGTTATGAGGTATAATTAAAATGAGTAATAACTATTTAGACTGCACAACATTGCAATCATGGCCAAAAGGGGATTCCCCAGAAAATAAACTATAACTATCAAATAAATTCGTGATTTTATTATTCGTAGTCTGTCTTAACTGGACCGAAAAAAATAAATTTTATGAAAAATTCATTACCTACATAAAATTTTATGAACTCAACTTTTTTACATATCTTTTATTTATTTTTTTACTATTTTAGAGTAGAGCTTTTAATATAATGTAGAGCAGACTACAATTTCGTGGCGCTATCCCCAGGGCTACTACCACGTTTCC
>DWMG01000362.1:0-20613 GCA_018244855.1 Elbella merops
CTGCCAACCCGCACTTGGCCAGCGTGGCAGACTATGGCCTTAACCCTCTCAATGTACGAGAATGTAAGAATAATAAATGTATGTCGGTATGGTTAGGAAAATTGTTAGTTGGCTGATTATTAAAAAATATTATAGATTCAATGCTTTTTTTTACTACTTATCCATTAAGTTTTGATTTTATCGACACTTTAAAGTAGTACATTTGGGTGACAAACAATTATTGACGGTGCAGATGAACTAAGCTGTTGTTGGTGAATTATTTTGTTGACGACTAAGTAAACGACCAGTTGAATATTTCATTTGACTAAAAGGATCTTGTGGTTTGATATAAACTATATAAGTGTCCGATGACTAATTCTGTGACGAGAATGTCCTTAATTTGGATGTTATGGCCGTTGCACTACACATATATAATTGAAAATAATATAGTGTCCGTTTCTGTGGGCAGCGAGCAGTTCCAACTTATCGAAATGTCAAGACCATTAGGATTATATCGACGTGTCCCACTGTCAGGGGGTAATGTATAGGCGTTTAATAATGTCCTTCCTTTTGTACCTTTGAACAACGGTAATAAATATTATATATATAAGATATATTCATTCTTAAGATTAATTTGTTTATTTTAATAATTTCAAACTTAGTCTGAGGAGTGCGTTAAAATTGTTTTATTTTGGTCTCAGACAAAAAGAACTACCAGGAAGATGTACAACGTTTAATTGTTAATAAAAAATTTATTGATCTTGGGCTAAAAAGCTAGAATCTACGACCTTATAAAGGTTATGTTACCTGACAGTTATTGACATTTGACTACGATAAACTTATTCAGTTCAAACCTCATTCGTTCGCGAGCGAACAGCACCCCAACGCGTAAAATATAATCTGACCAGCGGCCATGTTCTCCGCTCATGATTTATTCAGCATTAATTATTACGAAAGGTCACCTGTGCATCCAAACTAAATTATCCATACTTGTATATAATATATTATGTAAATTTTCCGCAAGCTCTAACGGCCAGCGGTACTATTGTACTACTGTTTATAAATAATTTACTTATACAAAAGTGCAAATCTTTATGATATGAAAAACCTTTGAACCTATAAATTTGGTACAAAACACACCAATACGATTCAACAGTAACATGGCGACGTCAGGAATACCGATTATATAATGTTATACAGACCTCTGGCCAGGTGGGAGGACGATCTGTGAAAGGCTGCAGGCAGAGGATTTTATGTCCAGCAGTGGACATTTTATGTCCAGCAGTGGACTGAAATAGGGCGATGATGTTGATACCTACATAAATATTTTATAACCAAGCAACATTTGGAATATTTTCTTGCCATTCAAACATATTTCCTCATTCGCCTCACACAAATTACTTTGTAGCGTAAACTTGTGCGCTTCCAACATGTAATTTACATCATAAATGGAAAAAAAATAAGTATTTAAGCATAGCAGCATCATTTTCATTAGCCTGTCTAAGTCCTCTGTTGGACGTAGGCTTCTCTTGAGGGGTTTTTGTCCATATTCCTCAAGCTGGACACACGAGTTGAGGATCGCAGAACACGTTATCTTGCGCTTCTAGATTCAGACTGATTGATCTTCACAGATTTTGTACAGATTGATACAAATACGATACGACGATATAGATACGAGGCACTCGATAAACCAAAGATCGTTGCAATCTGTCAAGGTCGAGATATCCTAATGTTAAATTTCAGAAACTATATAGATATGTCATAGATACATTTTTGCTTAAATACCAAGTATTAAAAGTCCTCAATAATTAAAAAAAATGAAACAAAATGAAAATAAAATTATAATAGTACGGTTAATTCTATAATAAAGTAATTTTAAGAAATGCTTTCTTAGGGATCAATACATTTTCAAAAATTTTAATGGTATCCGGGATAGAGTCCAACGTGCTCATCCCTAAGCGGTTTCCAATCGTTTTAGCTATCAATTATTATTAGCTATCAATTATTATTCGGGTATAATTATATTACCTCCTTTTTTGTTTCTCGAATCCTAAATTCGTCAATGACGTGAGAACCCATCGTAATATTTATGAATTATTCATGGCGTTGCAAAAATTAAGTATTCATTTTTGATAATAACACAAAATCCGATTTAAAATTTAACATCATTGAATGCCTCCAGTTTAAAATACAGCTCTATACAACCTTCATACATTTATTGTTTTTGTTTAAATAAGAGGTGTCGTCCCAGCTTATAAAGGCTATTGAACCTTTAGTTTTTAGTGCAAACGTTGATTTGTTGTGATGCAGAACTTTGAAGTTTGATAAGATGAAGGTAGGAAACACCACGTTAACATGAGAGACTTTCAGAGAGGTTCCATGTTTATTCATGCTCTCCCATCCTCATCTTGCCTAAATTATAATGCCTGCTTTATTTATAATTGTACATTGTTCAATTAATGAACATTTGAACGATTACATAACATTTTAACATTGTTCTATTGTAGCTAACAAATACAGGCGTTGCGTGTATATTTTGAAGTTGAAAACATTTTTTAGAATTCGTCTATGTATGTACATAATATATTGTTATGTCTATTATTACATTATTAAGTTTGCATAACTACGTTTACATAATATTGCTCAAGGATAGCCCGCCTATGAATAATAAACAATTTTCATTTATTTCATGTAACATTAACATTAATTTAATTCTTATTTTCAATATGGAATGGACATACTACTGTTGAGAGTTGCATAATCTATAATTCCGTAACGTTTAATTTATAATTTAAACAATATATTTATCATATTTCTTAAATTTTTAATTTCAATAGTACACATATAAATAGAATAAAAGAAACAAAATCCTATTTTTCGTTTACCCTGTCCTATCACATCAAAATCTGTAAAACAGTGTATGTAATATACTTACGGAAAGTTCATAACTTACTGCCATTTCTACACTGCAATTAATCTATGACCTCATAGAACAATTATTGGTATACAGATGCGATAAATTATTTGAGCGAGTATAATTTGTCCGGACCGGTCTGTCACGGTGAAAATCAAGATCCGCCCATGCGGTGTCACACCTGCAGCTTTCGCCGGACACAGTGGAACCAATAGATTATATAATGTAGAGGTCTCGGTCAGGCAACGACCCGACTCACGCTATATCAATCAAATAGCTAAATTCATATGGTGATTTCACTAGATTGACGCGGAATTTCTAAAAGCAGGCGATTGTTACGAAAATTTCTCAAATTATTAAAAATCATCGGGCTGTTACTTTTTCTTTTTGAAGGTTGGTTATAACTGGTACTTTCTTACGACCAGCTGCGCGATTGCATACTCAAAAAATATTAATAATTAAGTTTCAGTACATAAAATAAATACTCACGAAACATTTAATAATTAAATCTATTTATATATTTTTTTTCATTATTATAATATCACACCAGGTTCCTTTCGCAGTTGATAGAGAGCACCGAATGTCAGATATGTCTATCAACACGGACCTGATATGCTTATTCGACAAACATCACTATTTTGATACTAGCAAGCCAGTTACGGAGGCTTCTGGCTGCCCAAAGGAACAAGCGTAGTAGGTTATACTTCTATTGTACCGCTTTGTACCTAAATTAAAATTACACATTTGTTTATAATAATCTGTGTAGTAACAGCTGCGTGAGGTGATGACAGATATTAAAATAGATAGACAGACAGATATTTGCATAGTATAATTTGCATTGTAATATTTTTAATGACATCAAAACATACCCAGTTTTCTTTAATTAAGTAAATTGTTCCGCATATGTTTCTGGTCATTTTAATATACAAGTTGCAATGTTGCACATTGATCAACTAATCCGTGTATCCATTGAACCGTACTGTAGAGACGTGATGGAGCAAGATTTTCTCTCGGTTTCGGAGTATTTCGGTTCGGACGTGTGTCCAGTTGTGCAGTTAGTAATTGCGTATACTTTCAAAATCAATTGCCTTGCTAGTGGCGGTTTCTATAGACTTTTGTTAATTACATTATTAAAATTAATTACTCGTTGCGATATGTATCAAATTATAAGCTATTGGCCGTGTCTGCCATGAATGATTACATTATGCGTTTGACAGCTGTCAAACCGTAGCGCCCGGTGTCGTAATCGATTATTCGATTATTATCTATGCATGATTTCTCTCATACTTTTATTATAGAAGTAAGTGCACAGTGAAACGATGAAGGTTTTTAATGCAAATCCTTATCGGCTTTCTAGACATCTAAAACGTTGGAAGCTATCACGTCGTCTCTCTCATGCATATTTAAGTTGAGCGAGAAAGTAAAAAATGAAGTTACCAGCCTTACAACTACTAAGCTATGAAAGTACTGATAGGTCGCATTTTATTGATGATGTGATTTAAAAATAATAGTTTCATTATTTCTTTTTAAATTTACGTTAAAATTCGGTTCGATTTCGATCATTAAAGAACAGTGTAAAAAATAAATTGTTTAATAAAATTTACAACATAATCGCGCTTTATTTTGTAATATCCCGTAGTATTATTACAGAAAAATATTAATTTTATTGGTCTCATATAATCGTGTTTCACGATTTTTTAATTAATCTCTTAGGACTAGTGTGTAAATATTTAATATGACGTAACAAAATCGTTTATTTTGCTAATAATAAAATCTCCACACGTGGCTGACTGATCCCAAAGAAAGTATCTAGAGAACTTGTTTTAGTAACTAGATGGCTCAGAAACTACATTTGTACATATAAATATATATATGTACTTTAAATATGTACTCGTATTGTATACATATTTTACAATTTTAAAGATATTTGTGCTCATTACACAAATGTTTATTCTGGGTGGGAATTTAACCATGACACCCGGTTCAGCAAACTGGTTCACTAATCACACGTTGGTGCAGAACGAAGCAGTCAAACGATAAAGTAAAATATATATATATATTGGTTAAAATCAATCCGACTGGTCTGATAGTGGGGTTTTCTAATGGAATTACGAAACAGAAAACACGATGTCCGACTAGAAAAGGCTGTGACGATATTGCAGGTGGAACACCAGTGACTACTTTTGGCGTCGTTCCGCTTTACTCAAGTGGTGGGGGTTACAGTTTAAATAGATTCGAATTGCGAATGAATGGAGTAATTCTATTAGGTCTCGAACAGTAACGTTTTTGGTTCACCGATCGGCAATGGCACGGTTCTCTGCAGCCAATAACGTGCAAAGGTCATTGCTGTGGATTTCACCATCTTTTGTCGCATTAAAGCAACATCTGCGAGCTCGTTTCCAACTTCAGTTTCAACGGTAGCCGAGTGTGTTTCAAAACTGTCTAACTATTTACAAGCGAAATGTCAGCGAGCGGCATAGTTTTCGTATTGGAAAGTTTATGCTCTTTCAAACTTAGTTTTCAAGTATTCTGTACGTCAAGGTTTTGTTATTTCTTATAGACTTTGTTATACATAATATTCATAGTTCGTATTCATATTCATAATTCATATTCAATACTATCTTTAGTTGAAAGTAAATTATGAAAATGGGTATTGATCCAAATGTCAGTACGAAATATAAATATTAACGATGTTCAAGAGACGCAGTGGCCGTATGGCCTGAATTGAATGTATGACCTTATATAATTCCCACGAAAATAACTAGATACATCACAATGCAGCGTTGCTGCTTTAAATTAAGTTCGAACGCTTCTTGAGCGTTTGCAAGAATACGTTATATGTAATTCGGTTACCTGCTTTATTTTATTATCAATACATCGTCACGCCAATTTCCTTAGGGGTAAGCCAAGAGCACCGAATACCAAATATTTCAATCCTTTCAGATACCGCGTCATCTACATTCATCACTCTCACACCACAACTGTTTCGAAGACTTCTGACTCCCCAATCTAATATCAAATCTCTTATCAAATACTGAATAATATAACCTTTTTTGGCTAGATAATTGAGTCTTGGTTACCGCTGCATCTGCATCCATCAATTGCATTGTTATTTATGTCTCTGTGTTTTAATAATTAGAACTTTTAGCAACTTTCAGACTAAAATGTCCATTAAACCGCCAAACAATACATAATATAACAGTATATGCGATGTTGCAAGCGTCGATCATAATCGATACACTTATTATCAAATCGTGCTACGAGCGTTTTCGGTACAGTCTTACAACAATCAGTCATTACAATTTATGTTCTATTACACGGTAATAAAACTGATTTCAGATCGATAGGTTAACTTTCTCGGCTCCGTCCTTGCACTCTCGTGCGTTGGTAATTTAGACCGACCCTTTAGCGATGATGAAAACAAAATACATGAAGCGTCTGAGAACGAGGTACTTGTTTTACTGATGCTTGGCAATGAATAGCTTCTGATATTTAAAAAATAGGAATTCTTCCTTGAAAAACTAGCTTTGATACAAATATTACTGCATCTATTAAGAACAGTAATATGCTCGTATACTTATGTAGACTTTAACATTTATATACAAGGTTTTGATACTATCATCATAATTAGCCTGTCTTAGTCCATTGGATTATAGGACTTGTATAAAAAAGTCTATGTTAGCTTAAGTATGGACGTCAAAGTCATCTTCTTACTTCATATATCTATTAATTTTACCTTAATTTCAATATAATTATTTCGCTTCACCTTTATAGACACGTCATTTTAGTCAAACTTAATCGATTACCTTCCCATCTTCTTCTCCTTCTTACCCAATTCTCTATTAAGTCTATTGCAAAACAATATCTATTCTTTATTAGCAGCTCTATCGCTTCTCGTTATCCGTCCATTGGAAGAAAGGTGGCTAAGATTTGAATAATATCCTCATTATTACCTTAATAGCTCATCTCTGAATTACTCGGGATTCGCGTCAGTAATAGCTGGTATTTCGAAACCCCATTGGAGTTTTATTACAATTACTGTTCAGCTCTTCAATGGACACGCGATTGGTAGCTCCGATTTTGAACGGCACTGATGTTATGTAGACAGTTTAATTGAACTACTTTGGTTGATTACCTTGTTCTGAGCTTCTGTTCCTATGTTCATTTCTCCGATTCCGACTATTATTAGTATTTATGTATCCAACTTTAGTTTCAGTTTTGTGTGCAAGAGGTTTTGAAATGAAATGTCAAAATTTTAATCTACTTTTGGTGGTAAAGGCCGCTTTTTTGCTGCTGCTTTGATTTGTTTCCTAATTTCTAATGCAGCAATGTTTGGTCATCTCATGTACCAATGCTATTGGATAAATATAAAAAACAAGATTGACTTGAAAAATATTGGTCTAGCAATAAATTGTTTATAATACGAAATTACAAACCAAAAGTCAACTGATACTCTTAAAAAAACCAATGAAATAGAAAATGAAATTTTAAAAACTTTGTTACCTCATATAATATGCCGTCGATTAATTGTAAGTAAATATCTTACGTTCGGGTATCATTCTGTGGTCACACCTCAATATACACGTATCATGTACACATGATCACACAAGTTTCGCTGGCGCCGTCATATGTGACCCTAATCAAGTTACTGTAACTGCTGTGTGAGCCGGACAATGCCGTGTATTCTTTCGATTTATGTCATGTTATTTTTTAACATGTACGCAGATCATACCTACGAATAGGGTTGCCATCTATGCTGACATACGATTGCTTAATTTTGTTGTAATTGTCGTCAAACGTTGAAGAAAATTCAAATGCGTGTTAATATGTCTTAATTAGCTAAATTGAAATCAATTCAAATAATGAAATTATATTTGTATAGCAATGAAAATTTATTGATCTCTGTAGAAATATTTTGGAGGTGGACAATTTTACTTAGACTACATATTTAATAATATATAATATTTTTATCTATAAAAAATTGGCAACCCTAACACTCGTATCATTCGCATCACCAAATGAACCTTCATTTTGTTACCGTTTTCCATTTAATCGATATCCCGTATTTGATTGTTTAAATGACATTAACGACAGAAGGTTCTCCACCGCAGTATTGACCGACATACATAATTTGTTATTCATGTTTATTTATACAACTAAATAATGATTCGCAACGCGCCATTTTTCATGGGTCAAAGACGACTGGTTTTAGCATTTGGCTCTTCTACAGTGCATCTTATTTGTGCTCAGAGCCAATTAAAGCTGAACTGTTTATTCTCATTACAACGCCTCAAATACCTACGAATGTAATAAAAATGCACCAATTTAAAAACTAACCGATTTTTACAAATTTAGAATATAAGGAAGCTGTTTTATTTTTAGTAATACAACTTATTTACATAGCAGTGATACCTAGTGGCTAACTATTCAGCCCCTCACCCCGGGGGTGCTGGGTTCAAATCCATGGTGCGCACTTCTTTACAAAAGTGTGTTTTAAGTTTAAATATCACTTGCTAACGGTAAAGGTAAACATTGAGAGGAAACCTGCACACCCTATAATAAATAAATAAAAAATTCTAAGGTGTGTGCAGTCTGCCAACTCGCACTAGGCCAACGTGGTAAACTATGGCCTCAACCCTCTCAATATGATAGGAGACCCATATTCCAACAGTGGAATTATAATGGGTTAATTATTTTTTTTTAACAGCCTAATTTTATAACCAATCACAAAATCAAGCAAATAAGCAAATTGGTATTAACAATATCCCGGTATCAACTATTACTGCAACATTTTCCTTCCACCTTATACGACGACTATAACATGCACATACATATGTGTACATTAGTTTCAATATTGATTTGAGTGAAATGGGAAGAGATAAGATTTCTCTGATAGCATCTAATTTGAACTGCGATACCGCATTAGCGGATCTCATCAGCGATAATGATCACGTTCAGCTCTTGCCATTAACTCGGATGCGACAAGTGATGATGAAGAATTATACCTAATTATAGATGCGTCTAACTGCGATATCGTCAATGCGTCATATTTACTAGAATTAAATTAAGTATGTCTTGTACGCGACGAAGTTT
Organism: Elbella merops; assembly: GCA_018244855.1. Lineage (NCBI taxonomy): Eukaryota > Metazoa > Arthropoda > Insecta > Lepidoptera > Hesperiidae > Elbella > Elbella merops. The sequence continues at coordinate 8,987 of DWMG01000362.1, forward strand.
TAAAGTAATAAAAATTTCTTCACATGTGTTAATAAGATCGATTACAATTACGTTTCTAGAGGAAGTTTTGTGGTATAATAAATAATATTTATAATTTTCCAATGAAAATATAATAATAATAACACATGTAATCGGTACATAAGTGTTACCGGTGATGTTACTGTTATTATTATTATTATTATACCTTTGTATATACCTATCCATATTTCGTACCTTCTTCCACGTTATTTAACAAAAGTTCCTTAGGCTTAACATTATACGTAAACCAGATATGAAGACGTCAAAGGACACATGTAAGTTTTTCAAACAAAACATTCTTATGGCAATTATTGAGACGTTCGCGTGGACGAAGTCTCGTGTAATTCCTAGTAAAGTCGTAACAACGTTATAAACCTTTCTAAAAACTCGTGATCACTTCGAGATCAACGTCTGATCGCGCTTCAACGCGATCGTATCCTCCGGTATCGCGTATCAAGTCTTCGTGCGTGACGTGGAGCGTGGATCCGCTGCGTTTAACGCGCGTGTTATGTGACATTCCTTCTAGGTTTTGTTTTTATGAATATCGTTATTATATCGTCCCGCCAGGTCCCTTACGGAGAAGGCTGAAAGCACCGAGTGTTCAGTATATCTATCTCATTACATACTTGACGCGCTTGTTCTGATTTCAACAGTCACTAGCTACGGAGACGTCTAACTTCACCATAATCCACTGACGGATAACATTTTCGATTTGACCCATGTAAATTGTTCCACCCTTAGAAGCATACTTCATTAAACCTTTTGTTATTACGAAATTATTATGTAACCGTTTAGCTCAGATCTTAAAGAACTTCCGATTGGTTCATAATAAATAATTATATCCTGAAAAACAGTGAGTTAAGCCGGTACATAATTTAATATTACATAAAAACACGCACTAAAAATTTTAATATCAATCAATACTTAAATCATATTTACAAGAAAACCTCATTTTTGCATTTTGACAATGTGAAATACATCTTCTGAAACGGCAACGTCTAATAAGAATATAATTAGTACCATGAGATTTAAGTTTTGCATTTGTTAACAGCGATTACTTCAGCGTTGTAATATAATATTTTTATTTTGGTGTCAAGGCACCATTCGAAAATCCTCTCGCATCAAACCTTGTGCAGATGAGAGCAGCAGTGCGTGAATCCGGGGTATTTTCCTACACATACATAGATTCGTTCATCCTATAGAATCTACTAGTGTCCTATCTTACTTTCTCTCATTTATGTGATATATATAATTTCAACTGGTGGTCGATACCGCCGTTGATCTAAGCCGTCAATACCGCCACTGATCGCCAGGTTCCCAAAGCTTTTAAGTCAGTTTTAAAAGCGATAATGTACGCGAATTTACAAAAAACAGATATAAAAATATTATGGTTTTAGCATCAGAAATTTTATGATGTCTTCATTTTGTGAATGTGTTATAATAAGCAACTGTTATAGAATTTAAAATGTTTATGAAGATTTTTTTTTATATATATACGGAAAGTCACGATTGTAGTTTACGATTTTGACTTTTGAAACTCTGTATATCATTTAAGCTCAACTTGTCACCAAAAGGATAATCCCTCTTAAATGCAGATATCTACACTTTTTTACGGGAAGATTAAATCGATACCTAATATCGATGAAAATATTAAAGAAATTTAATTAGCTAATGTCGTTTATACTTGTCTATCGTGCGATCTACAAACGCATCGGTGTTTCACTATACAGACAGCGACGCGGAGTCTGCGCATAGAAAGCGCTTCACTACGCTCCAACGAGTGTTCAATGGTCTTCAATAAATCTCTCGGGCGTCAACGTTTCTGGAATGTTCGGTGTATAACGCATTGAAAGTGTTTCTCGCAAGCCATACGCATAATGCTCTGTTAGGACAATTCTTTTATCTATACAGTTATTCCTTGCATTACCGTGAACATTATAGTAATACATAGAACTGATTTTTTCGCGCTCCATTCTGCGAACAATAGTATATTTTGAAATTAGAATAACCTAAATCCCTTTTTCACCAAGTACACAACATACTATTTTCAGATTTTCTTGTCGTTTCTGTAGTTTTAGTTATATTATATGGGAAAAAATAGAATTGTTTGGGGTTTATATTAAGAAAAACAATCACAAATAAAAATTTTAAAAATAGTAAGCAATTGTCCTTGGTATAAACACAATGGAGGGCAACATCCAAACTAAAAATGTACGTTATGTACTTATTACATTATATTGTTTATTACAAAATGGCATAATTATGTTACAAAGTGATATATGTAATCTTAAATTAGTTGTTTTATAATGAATTGGAATTGTTTTATGCTATTTTAACTATGCTGTTTTACAGTTATATATATGTATATATACAAATATATATAGAGTTGATATAAACAATAGTTGCAATTAATTTTCTAAGTACTTTCACCGTTTATTATCCAATGATAAAACTTTTTAGGGATGCAGGAGCTACTTTTAATTGAATTTTCAGGTTGGATTGTTTTGGAAACTTATTATTAGCAAGATATTCGTATTCACTGAAATTTTGTGTTTAATTATTGAGTTAGTTAATAAATATTTAAACTGGCGTAATAAAGATAACATTAATTATTACGTCGAAAATTTGGCGTTTCCAGAAAAAGTTATGAACACTTTCAAAATATCAAATGATATATCACGACTAGGAACTCCAAAATTATTGCCATCGTTAACCTGTCACTGAGAAAAGTTGTAGGGCAACGTGCACGGCATGGCAACATTACGTCAAATGTACGAAATACCTTATGTGCTCGCCAAATTACTACTAAACTTGACTTAGTTTTTTATAACGGCAATTTTATGGTTGGTTGCGTTATTGTAACGATGGTTGCTATTAGAGGTTAAGGTACTGGTTGTGTAAACTTGGATGGCATATTCTTACACATATACGTAAATAAACGTAACATCACGCCTGTAATCCCTGTATGGGTAGGCAGAGGAATGTAGTACACTTCCACGTTTCTCCAGTTACGGTTACGTACATACGGTACAAACAAAATCAGTTAACATGTCATTAATTTTCTCTGACAAATAGTTCCTATACAATTCATATTATATTAAGTAAAAATTTAAATTGTCAAACACTGAAAAATAATATTAGTCCTATACAAAGATATAACCTAAAGCTTAAAGCGCATAAAAATTATTATTAAAGGAACAGCAGAATTAAATAATACAATTTATAAAATTACCTTTCATTGACTTTGTTCTGTATCACGAACTTATAGTTCCACTGGTGAGGCAGGATCTAGACCATAATTATCGTGTATCGTAACTACAATTGGTCTTGTGTTAACTATTGAACTGCATACTGCTAGCAATGAACTTAATTATAATATTATTATACCGTCAATAGAAGCTTGATCAGTTATTGTTGCATTATAGGATAGCTGGGTAACAACGAAAGCATCCAAGGATATACGCGGTACAGATGAAACTCTTTCACGGTTCGTGACTTATAGATTTAACATTACGGTTTCAAATTATATTTATCCCCGTTTACATACAAATGCTAATATCAACGGTAAAAGTCAAGGCGAATCCGTTAAAAACAAACAAATGAAACCGTAAGAAAACGGTAATTTTATGAGCAATTTTTTGGGTACAGAAACGAAATCAACATAAATAATTTATTTCATCAATATTGGTACGACATCGGAGCCTTCGATGTAATATTTGCTTGCTTGGATTTGTTTGTGAAGTTAATGAATTCTGAATTTGTAACTGTAACGGTTATTGCTTAGTGAGCGAAGAAAGCTGCATTGGAATCAGCATTGTAATATTTAATTTATTAATATTCTTCTATCTTGTTTTGCTTTATACATGGCATCGCACTAGAGTTAGGATTTTATTTGTTAACGGATTCAATTATTTTTGTATTTCCGTTAGGTCTTGGTCTTGTGCTTGTATTTGAAATTTTCCTAATTTTGTTCTCTCTGTCGTTTTGTGATCTTCGACAGAAACGAGAAAACATGTGATCTTTGACAGAAGACAATAATAAACATCTGAAAATTTCTGGATGTCTTCATCACAATTTAATACTTGCGCGGTATTTCAAAATTGCGTGACAGTTTCATTTGCGAGTCATCGCTAATCAGCCTGTTTGTTGCTTTCAGCATTCCAAGAAGGAGTCTCGGCGTAAAAGTAAATTTTCTTGACCCATGTCCTGTTATGTCCTGCTACGTATTACCACCATTTCAATTGTTAGTCGATTTGATTTAATTAGAATTTTGTAAGGAAAGTTATTTAGATTTTGCAATATCAACTAACGTGTTTTGATGATGTGTCAACCAAAAAATTCATGTACGAGGCATGTTCAGTTTAGTAAAAGATTAGTGTTATCGAATGTCAGATTATCGCCAAAATCGTGTACTGATATGCATACGCAATACATTGGTATGTTTTAATAATTACCTCCCAATAATTATATTAAAGCAACATACCTTTTCAGTAAGTCAACTTAATTTATATGCCACGAAGCTCAAACTAGTTTGGATTATTTATGCAATTATTTGACCATGAGACAGTATGGGTATAACAAGGGCAAAAATGGAAAAAGAAATAAGTAACTTGCTTTATAATAGGCGAGTTAGTAATCATCAAATAAAAATAACCACCAGTAATGGGCTAATGGCTCAGCTGATGCTAAGAATTCTGTTATTTATTTAAATTCGCATATGACATAGAATAATGGAAAAATCTTGTTATTTGTTCGACTGAATTTATTTTTTGAAATTTGCAGGTCTATTACTCCAATAAGGGAAAAAATCTTGCCACTGGATGGGCGGATAACCTTAATATAACAAAAGAAATAATTACTCTTGGAATCTGGTGATCTTATTTCTTCCGTACCACGAGGTCAGGCGTGACCAAGGCAAATTCCCGAATTAAATAATCATACATAATTACCTACCTTACCAATGAATTGTATTTATGATATAGTCTATGATAGAGAATTACGAGTACCATCGCTTGTTAAATCCGAACGTATATAATGAATAAAGATAATGTGAAACTCAATAAAAGTGATTTTGTTAACTTTACTACTCTAATTATTTTTACCAGCACGTAATTACGACAGGAAAAAATCTAAATTGATCAGATAAAATAATTTGGTTACAAGATTTGATTTCGTTCTGCGTCAATTGAAATTAGAACAGTGTTTACGACAACGGTCTATTGATTGCAGTCTAAATTAGTGATCCAGTTCACATGTAATGCATATCTAAAACAATCGTTTCATGGTACGGTCCAAGCCAAATCGATCAGATATGTAGACCATGAAACTGCTTCATTGGCATTAAATTGAACGTATCTGTTTCGTCTAGTCTCACTTCATTTTTTATGACTTGATAGTGGCTTCTATTGTATCCGTTAAAGGGCGAATAATCACACCAAAACAAGCATAACATTTTGTTTTTATGATCAAATGACGTTTATTATTTGTTTTATAAAGAGTGTATTATGGAAATTTAAAAAACTAATGTACAGTTTAGTCAGTGTTGACTTGTTAGGCGGTGCTAATGAAATTTAACATGCGATGTGGAATTCTCTGTGCAAAATACCTAGGGTTCTTAAATTTGCTTGATGATGTTATAACAGAGACAGTACTGTTGTATGTGTAATCATAGTACCGGCCCGCCCAAGCCCACACATTAGTGGCGAGTGAATGAAATGGTGCAGGTCTTATTTAAATGACTCTGCCTACTTTCTCTTCTTCATAAAATAATGTTACCATTATAAGTGCATTAGCTAGATACTTGGGAATTTCCGCGGTCGCCTAATGTTGTCTAGTTTCTGTGGAAGTTGGGCTCCTGAGGACATTTGCATTAAACATTGACATAGTTTGATATGCATGTCATCGTAAAGTGACCGATCCTACAGCTTGGCTCGCCTTGAGAATATTGCATTCTTTAAGGTTTATTAATATTAACCAATCAACTTTTCACCGACTTCTTATAATTACTTGTCTACTTCTATGCAATGTGTTTAGTCGCTATTAGTATTCACGATTGAATATGAATCGTTGATTATTATTATCATGAACGTTGCTATTGAATCCAATAATGTTAGACGTTTTAAAGTATTTGTGATACACAATGATATATTGGAATCCATTATGGGTGAACAGCTGACAATATTTGACCCAAACAGAATGAGTCGTAACAAATGTTCAACCAATTCATACAGAGTTTCATATGGCGCGGTAGCGCTTGCGAAACATTTCTCGGCAAAAATCACGATTCTGACATTTAAAATATCGTAACGGGCGGAGTAAAGCGTGGCATTTGTACGCATACCACCCGAGTCTTTGGAAGTACGTAGACCAATTTACTTCGTACTGTCGAAGATACCATTTTACGTTCGATACAAGACAAAGGAATGTATGCCTGAATATCGATATGATATCAACTTTCGACACGAAACATTTTTCTATTTTACCATACGTTACATTACGTTAAATAACTATATCGCTTTTGCATTGAAACCCTTAGAAGATGGCAAGAAGTCACAATTTTAAATGGATGATATCATTCTTACCTTAGAGTATCAAAATTTTGTTAGAAGATATAACAAATGATGACGTACCTGTTAGGTTGTTGCAAATTACAAAGTTGATGTTGAGATAACAATTTGCAGCAAGATCTTAATTTCAAAAGGTAAGATAGAAGTCGTGAATGGAAGTCATTAAAAATACTTGTGGTCCAGTAGTGTTAGAATTTCGATATTGGGGTTCTTATCTCAAAGAGTATACATAAATAAATCTTTCCCCCGTTCTACTGATTGACGACAGATTGGTACATGTGTGACAGTGACATTGGGAACAAAATTAATATTTTGTTTAATTCAATTTAAGGTACCTAACTATTTAAAATAAATATTACCTACATATACATTTTAGCTTTTCGTCCTCTTCTTTTATGTATACTTTAAGTTCACTAAGCCTTACAGTCGTCCATGCGCACAATATTCTTAAAAGCCGTACAAAGATTTTCTTTCATGTATTAATATATGGATAAATTTCACGAAGCCACCAGTTCTCGTTAAAAAGAATTTATTGTAGTAAAACACAATTCGAGGGTTTTGCGTAATCCATGTTAAATTGGTTAATAATTTAGTACATGAGACGTCATCGAATTTTCATAAATACTATTTGTACATCTGTACTATCATTTGTATATTAAACTGCAATTAAATCTCACAGACAATTCCTGCGAGCCTCTTAAAGGGCAAACAAGTAAAGCGAAGCTTTTCAATCCATAAGAGGCTAACAAAATGTCGATCTCATGCCTAACTGGGCTTCATCGCGATTCCGATATGTTTGCAATCACGTCATATCTCAGCCAAATGTTGTCCACGTATCAACATTGCATAATATGTTGTTTTTGTGTAAAAAATAATATTCGTTTCGAAATTTCTATTCGTGATACAAAGTTATTGTATCTTTAATAGATAGTAGTTAATTAAACAAGTGATTGGAATTTATTGGAGTCTGCCAAGGGCGTGTTTTAAGACCTTTATAATATGTTATTACTATAACAAAATGTATTAATTGGTATACTGTTGTAAGTGTCGAAATATTACAGCGTTGTTATTGTTCGTTCTAGTTGCAAGTCTTATTTAATATATTATTTGTTTGCATTAATAATAGATATTGGCGATCAAAAAAATATTGAACTTCAATGCTTTTGTTTTATTTTATATACCGTGTGTAGATTGTTTGTACTGACTAGGTCTAACTCTTTATAACTGAAGTTCTCTCTTTAAATTTATCTGCTCCCAATAGGGCCTACATACACAATGACAAGTGAAAGTTATTATAGCTATTGTCAATATTGTTTATGGCTGGTGCATTAGGGACTTTGATTTAATGATTCTAATAGTCGCGGACCATTGTATATTAAAAGTGACTTTATCTCGCTTGAGGCAAGCTTTAGGCACGACGATAATTACTGGTTTGCAATTAGCTCCAAATTAACAGTGCACATTTGTATTGTTATTAGTCTCACAGTTGGTTCCAATACGCTATAATGATTTAGTGTTTAATTGATTAAATATGATAATTATGATTTATTAAGCAGTGATAGCGTAGTGGTTAAGAATTCGGCGTCTCACTCCGGGGGTACTGGGTTTCAAATCTATGGCGCGCACCTCTTTAGAAGAAGTGCGTTTTAAATTTAAATATAACTTGCAAACGGTGAAGGAAAACATCGTGAGGAAACCTACACGCCGTAGAATTTATAAAAAAAAGTTTTCCAAGGTGTGTGAAGTCTGCCAACCTGCACTTGGCCAGCGTGGTAGACTATGGCTTTAACCCTCTCAATATGAGATGAGACCCATATTCCAACAGTGAAATGATAAACGGGGCGATTATTATTTTATTATTATTTCTTGTGCCGTTATATTATTCTAATAACATTATCCATCTTATTCGGTTTACTAGTGGAATTTGTACTCCATTTCTATAATATTTCATAATTTTTTTTGTTAGACTACAGAGTTCATTCGTTATTTAAGCTTCAGTTTAATTTGTACGCATGAAATTGAATAATGTTCACTATACAGATGTTAAGCCTTGAATAGAGTTATATAAGGATTTTGAAAGGGCTTCCTTTAATAACAACATTCACGACAAGAGGCTTATTTTTATCAAAGAAAGCAGGGCTATAAATATCACTCGACGAATACATAAAGATGACATGAGAAAAAAATTCCACACAACCGACTCGAAAGGAAGCGGCGAAAAGATATTAACAGCTGTTAAGTAATTACGTTCTTGGGTAATAGCACTTCCTAAACTTGTGTTACATACAAACAAGTAACCCGTTTCGGCTGGCTTACCGCATCGTCTCGAGTCTCACGCACATCGGATGAAAGCGAGAGGCCAACTTAATTAATTGCATCTTGTCATATAAATACTAACTCAAAAAGTTCTTTTGACTGATGGCGCAACACTTTCATTCTTATGAAGAGACTATTACGAGCATAATCTCGTTTTATTTACAAACGACGCCATTGTGAAGGTCTGAGAACGTTTGAAATCACGAGTGATTGCGAAAAAAAGATCCGCGCTTTCATCTTTCTCGCTTTTGTCTTCTCACCGTTTTTCCCACAAAACTCGCGTTAAATTTACATGTAGGTAAGTAATTCTTCTGTCTTTGTGGTTACTTAATTTCGAATTTGGGTGTATATCGGTTTCGGTTCGGCACTGGCGAAACGCGAAACGTAATATTTTGTAACATTCGATACGGTATACTTCTAGAAAAGAGGTTTTTCTGGATAATTGATTTTTGATGGTAGTGGTTTTTAAATATTATAATTTCATTACCTACGTAAATTTTTGTTAATATGATAAGATCTTGATTGAAATAATACATACATCATACATACATCACCGGCCTGTTTCAGTCCACTGCTGGACATAGGCCTTTAATATTTTTGGCATATCTATAGATATATCAAATAGGAAATTATAAGTATTACCGTTATAGAAGTTTACGGCCATCGAAAATTCCTAACCTCGTTTGTTTATAATATACTTGATGGATTTGCGCTTACAAAAATGTTAGTAAGTTTGGTTCAAACGCCGTTCATTTTATTGTCCGTTTATTTCTTAAATAATTGACCACGATGTAACTAATCCTTTACCTATCTTTACCTAGTGGGAAGGAAAAATTTACAAAACCGTTTTCTGTTGAAATTTTGAAAACTTACTCGACGTAGGACGTTGGCGATATTTATAATTAAAACGTCCATATACGTATAACGAAAAACGTGTTTTCATATTCATGTTGTTCGCAGCGTAATGGCGGCATTACAAAGGAGCTGCATAAAATTTTATAATCGCAATCGCAGCACTAATTACCCCGGCACTTGGTCACTATGCCACATTCGAAGCGAAAGTTCTCGTCTGTCAGTCTCGTAAATCGTAATTATCATTATCGAGAAATGGAAAATACGAATAACTTGTAAGCCAATTATCGACTTTTCTACTAGGCGATGCTGATCCAGCGCTGGAAATCGTCGGTATCTTAGTTTTCTGTGTCAATAAGTTACTATTAGCTGTAACTTATTAATGGCCGACTACTAAGAAATATTGTGAGATGATTGCTTGCCTGGAGGGGGTACTTTGGGGTGTAATGGTGGAGGTAACTTTGTTTAATCAGCAAGTCGGCTTGTTTCAGTTCATGTGGAATTGTGGTCCACTGAACTGTGGACCGGTGGTTCATGTGGAATTCTAAATTAGTTAAAGGAGAACCCTTAAATGGGATTTTCTAAAATGTTCTCATTGGAACAATCTTTATTGAAATTCAGAAATCAAGTCATAACGTCTGATCCTGGAACAGTATTCACTTTTAAATATTTGTGTTTGATAAAAGGTGTCATTAGTTTTATACCATTATATACTTATTTCTTGAGTGACGTTGCTAATTTAAAAATACAAATATTGTCATTTGTGATTTCCTATTGAGAACAAGATATATGTTAAAACAGTACCTACATTACTTCAACATACTATGGTACTAAAATATCAGATCAGATGTTTATAGGATTATCATAATAATTAGGTGTTTTAACAATTGCAGTTTTATTAATGCCATTCATTTCTTTATATAAAACTGAACCCATAAATACTAATAATATTCTTCTCTTTTTTACAGGTAATAAGAACGTGAAATCGTTGGGTAACATCCATGATATGATTATATGTTTATTGAGTTGTGTCGTGATTGGTTGACTTGATCGATGACAAAAGAACGACTTAGGACAGACAAAGTCAATCGACAAAAGTAATTATTCGACTTGAGGTCGGGGGAGATGATAAGTTGAGAAAGAATAATATGACCAAGAATGATTCAACAATTCTTGCTACTAAATAAAATAACCGCACGATTCTGGTTGTTTTAATTTTTTTTTCGTTTTCGTTCCGATTATGAAATATAATTTTTTGGAAAATTCAAACTCATTTTTACATATACATTTTCTATATTTATTGATTGTAATTTATACATTTGTATGACTATATGTTTCATGGACATAATCTAGCAATGTATAGATCTTGTACATCTATGACGAAGGCGTTTACTCTTCGATATTATCTGTATATAATACATATTTGCATGCATGCAGACCATTGTAATATCATAACCGGAACAAAACAGCCTTGTTGTTCTATTTGAGAAAAAAGACAATGAGCCGGAGGTGAAACTGGATCGCCTTGCAGAAGCTGCCAACATTGTCTGCAGATTTCATACCTGCGAGGTGTTATTGTGTTTCACACTTCTGAATTTAATTCACGCATGAAGAAATAAAAATGTTTCATGACTGAGTTTCCTTACTGACAACAAGAGCTGAAATACGTACTGTTTTAACTTCGAGTTGTCTGCATTATTCTTCTTTATATTTAAATTCGTTTATTTCAACATATGTTTTAAGACAGTCATTATAATTATCATCAGCCTACTTCCGTCCACTGCTGAATATAGGCCTCTGGCAAATAGCACGCCACTTAGCTCGATGTTTAGCTCTTCATATCCAACCACTGCCAGCCACTTTGCGTATATCGTC
>DWMG01000363.1:0-20604 GCA_018244855.1 Elbella merops
TCTATCCAATGATTAGAATCTCACCCCAATCTTGATGTCGCCATCCTTATTGAAGAGCACGGTGAAGTTGTATCTTCTAGACTTAATGTACACCCCGTTCCCGAGGCGGCCCACGTCAAAACTATTCTTTTGGAAGCAGATCTTGCTGGTCTGTTCCACCGTGTATTCGTAGTTATTGTATTCGATCATGAAGTCGGGCCGTACAAGAATCAACTCGTTATCCTGATTCACCAGCAGCTCGTTCCTGCATCCGTCTATGCGACACTTCTTGCGAACTGAAACGAAACGTGTAGAAATTACGACGACGGCAGATAAAGCGTAATACGCAAAGTAGTGAAAATAATGACCAGGTATTTAAAAAAAATAATATACATATTTTTACGCGTTAATTACAACGACCAGTGTTTAAGGCAGAAGATGCCTGTTATTAGTAGATATCAACCTGTTGGTCGGGGACAAGACATTAGCTCTCGGTGCTAACGTTTAGCATTTACCCAAAACACTCCAGGAGTTGAAGCGGTTCTCGCGCGCCAGCATGTGGAAGCACACGTCCAGCTTGTACTCGGCGCCGTCGAACGTGGTGAACGTGCGGCCTGTAATGTTGCAGAACACCGGGCGCTCCGGTGGCGGCACGCACGCGTACCTGCGGATTTCAATAGGATTCACCACTGTCGGGGAAACTGCAGAAGAAGCCTATTCTCCTCTAGGATTTTGTAGCTATTCGTATATAAGTCAAAGCTAATTTAATTTATTGGAGACAGGAAAGAGGATCTATTAAATAAAAAAAAAAAAAAATGTTATACCCACTGGGGACATTTATTTCCTACGGTGGTCACCTTCTCTAACTTGAGCGAGTAGGTTGGCGGGCAGACGGGTGTGGAGCACACGACCGGGGGTGGAGTGGCACCTGGTCTGAATGGCGGCGGCAGTTTAGGGATGCATTTAAATTGTGTGCATTCCTCTTTTTCGATATTCGTGGTAGTGTTCAACGAAGGCCTTTCCAGAGAGAATGCCTGGTTTTGTTGCGGAGGCGCTTGGGGTCCTGAACAGAGAATAAAGCATACAGAATTAGTGACCTATTGCTTAGCTCAGGACGTAGCTAAAATTAAAACGTTAAATCAATGAGGAGGGCGTATTTTTTCGACAAAATCTCGGTATGGTTAGAATTTAAGCGTCGATATAACGGAAGGCAAAAAGTAGTAAAGCAGTACTGAAATGTAAATATATTGAAAATTTCAAAAATATTGAGAGTTTATTAATAATTTTTTGTGTAAATCAATATTTTAAGTATTACTCGTTAATAAATGCGAGTGAAGTCGCCGGTTATTGCTAGTAAAATAAATAAATAAAATAAATCACTAAACTAAATCAATGAAATACTTAAATACATTTTGACACATTTTTAAACTCTGGTGGAAAAACAAAGCTGTTTTTTTTTTCAATTTCCGATAAACAAAACTATAAAGTCAGGAGCGACCAGCAATATTAGAAAAAAAAATATTATTAGAATACGTTGAAAAAGTTAATTTCCTTTTAATAAATGTAAAAAAATTTCGAAAATGATTTTTGTAAAATTATGTAAATGTATAAAAATCATTACATTAAGTTCAATGGAGGCGCCGGGTATCGATCCCGGTACCTCTCGCATGCTAAGCGAGCGCTCTACCATCTGAGCTACGCCCCCGGTGCTGGTTTCGGCAGAATTTACAGACATAAGCGGCCTATACTATTGTAAAAACATTTCTGAACGCACTTTATTCGTAGCACGATGCCCTTTCGCTGCAACAGCGCATTTATACATATACAAGTAAGTCTACGCACTAAAGTTATGTACAGCATAATTTCGAAACAAATGTTGACCGAGTTATTTCAAGATCAAATTATACAGTACTAGTATTTGCCTGCTCAATCCGCCGGCCTAAGCTAATAACTTTCTTTTTAATAATTTTCTTTTTAATTAAATTCCAGATTTTACGGCGACGAGCGATAATAATTGTTTCAACAGAATAAAGCTAAGACGAGGGAAATAATTGTATAACATTTTTCCATTAGTCCTGTCATAATCTTGTTTATTGTACATAATGTTGCACCAACTCATAGTAAATATTTCAGGTGAGCATAAATATAGAAGAATATTTTGGATAATTTTAGTAATTAACAGTGATAAACGGCTAACTTAATAACTTTTATTGTAGCCTGAGTGGTAGAAATTCCACTTGGCAATAAGTCCGCTCTTTATTACCAAGAAATAGTAAAGAGTATATTATAACCTTTATGAAACTTGATTTGACAAGTATTGCAATAAGTTGTTCATTAATTAATTTGTATATAATAAATGTTAGTGACATTAGTTCAATTTCCAATGAATAAATGTACAGCTGTGTCAGTATTTTGATCATTGAAACGGTAATAAATTTTGTTAAGAGGATATATAGTACAGTAAAATGTACAAATTACTACTTATGTGTTTATCTTTAAAGTTTTTATTTTTCAGTAAGTGATATTTCAAGTTACGATTTCTTTATTTGCAGCTCTTCTTCTAGTTCCATGTACAAAATCATACAATATCGCGCCTTACGATGTGAGTCACTACGAACCTTACTATAATATTTATACTGGAAAGAATTCTATGAGCCAATTTTCCTTTAGTATTGACGCTTTCGATTGTGGAACCACGATACGTTTTACAAACCCGCGTGAGTTGAATGCCATCCTATGGTCTATTTCAACGCAGGATAGAATAATTAAACAGTCACTGCAGTCCATAGCAATATGTTTTAATTGATATCGGTTTGAAGTCTTTTTCAAAATAGGTCACAACGTCCTTAATGGGTGACTTTCAGAGCGACGCGGGCCTAGACTCGAGCGCGAGGTCTAGGTCGCGAGCGAGCGTCTAGACTTTTTACACATTACTCTAAAGCCTAATAATAACATTTATATGACACATTATAATATATAATGAAATAACATAAAAGAGAATAAGTAATTGATTCTCAAAGTGGGCCGTACAGGGAGAAAGTTTGAAAATCTATTGGTTAAATGAATTGGTTCTCTTTACTTGCTTGGCGGAACAGTTACCACATTTGCTAGAATTTATATCAAAGTGGATAAAGTAACAATAACATTACTGAATGACTGCCTCGTTGGTCGTATTGGTTGCAAGTGCCACTGCCGATTGGGAGGTACCGGGTTCGATTACTACAAAATTTTCTAGTAGTGGTTCGGAGTCTGGATATGTGCCCGATGTATGGCAATAGGCACTACCTATTCCATAGTGGGACGTAAACGTAACGGGTGAAACGTGGGAGTGTTCTGCATTCCTCTGCTTACCTCTTCGGGGATTACAGGCGTGAAGTCACTTTTTTTTAACATTACTGCTTGGGGTTAGAAATGGTTTCAAAGGCTCACTGTCTCACTGTCTTAACATGCCATTGTGTTACGGTTACGCCAAATATGACGCATCATTTAACCAACCATACGGGTTTACAATTCGTGGGTTGAGTAAAAAGCTATTCATAACAATAGAATTTTAACAATTGGTTATTCAAGCTTACTAAAGAGATATTGCGTACTGTTTTTATACATAAAAATTGTTGGATTTTTCTTGTTTTATATCGTTGAGTGTATGTTCTATATTAATATGTAGGCAGAGACTAAGATGGATGTTTCTTATATGCATGCATGTATCGTGCGATGTCTAATAATGGTATTCTCGATCCAGCTATCTTTTAAAACGTCTCCGATTTAGTCCAAGTACGTCCATCAAGGTCCGTCGGTCGTTTACACTAGCTTTATTTTTTTCGTAACTCTGCTATCATAAATTATCTCTACATGGTCCTATTTCAATGGATTTTTAAGCAGCAGAATCGTGGTAGATTTTTGTAGTAATTAATAAATTCGTTTAGAATAAATTAATGAGTATTTGTATGTAGTAATATTTAAAATTTCGTTAAGCGATACGAAGACCCAAACGTAAAGAAGAATTTCGCAGAGTTCTATTGTTTTAAACTAAAAACGTGTACACGTGGTGGCGACAGGGTCTGCGCGTTCGATGAACACGATGCCAATCTTGCAGAGTTTGAAGACAAATGCACTTTTTATGAAGCTAATTGTAAAGGCAAAGGATGTAAGTTACTTTTAAGTAGTAGAAGCCGTTCTTCCTAGTAGTAGAAACCTTCGAAATCGTTCGACATACAGAACATTGTTCCAAAATAACCATACTAATATTATGAAACTGTCGATTGGAAAAATGTAAATCTCTAACACATATCAGATAAAAATCAGCGCCATCTAGCGTTGGGGACAATAAATAAAATATACCTACTGAACGCTGTTCACAAAACTTAACGAGAGCGTGTATTTTTTGTCAGCAAATTTAACAAAGTCAGACGAATGTTGCTTATCTTTGTAAATATGAATATTGTTAGCTGTATACAAAATATTTGAAAAAATAAAATATTTTCGTGTACTTCCAGATTTTTTATTACGAGATTTACAGTGTAACTTATTAAATATTTGTTGTTTTTCAGACTTTTTACCTGTGGACATGGCGGTTTGTACTAGACAAAATGCGTATAACACCGAGCATAATATTACCAATGTTCCTCTAACTTCTTCAACACGACGAGCTATGCCATATGATTTTTAATATTTCAATATTAATATTAAAATTAATTTGGTTAATTCTGTAACAAATAAGTATTTAAAAGAGATTATAAGTAAAATACTGTATATATCATTTTGGTTAACACGTAGATATTAATTTATAAAAATCAATGTTGCTAATTACGTCATTTAAAGTTTAAACTATAACTAGTACAGTAGGTATGTTTGTGCTGCATATAATAATCGTTTTTTTGAAGAAAATATTTAAATGTTAGTTTTCAGATTCGGATTGGAGTATTAAACTTTGCTTCAATTTGTCAGTATTCGTTTAAGTGGAATATACGTATAAAATGAATAATAAGTAATAGTGGCATCTATCGGCATTTCATGTTACTAACAATAAATATATAGACATACGTCAATAAAACCTTATTGTTACATAGCGAGATATCGAAAACAATCATTCCGTTATTTCAGCAACTGTTATGTTGTAAGTCTTTTCCGACAGATGACGTAGTAAGCAGTAAAACAAAAGAATTTAAGTACAATTATTAGCATTTTTTGGATAAGTACATTATACCTGTAATTCTACACACATTGTTATATGTAATTCATCAAAGTATTATTATCATTAAATCGTCACGTCACGCCTCGTACGGAGTAGGCAGAGAGTATCGACTACCAAATAATTCTATTCTTACAGACCTGACGGGTTTTGTCCCTTCGTAGAGACACGTCGTTCGTCGTCGATCCGTTAATAAAAACAAAATTTATGAAATTCCATAATTTTAGTTAAGTGAAATAGAGCAAAAATGTTATAATAGAACATTCCCGAACATGAAACTACGAACAGTTAGTCGACATTCTGACGTGGAAATAGTAAAGATCAGCCTTCCCAGTGTAGCCGCGAACTATTTTATTTACCTTATACGTGCAAGATCTACGCCTTATTCAGTTCGCAAAGTTAAAAATTGCTATAGGAGTGGCGACTGAAGAAACAAGTTTAGTGCCATTTAAAGTGAAATGTCAGTTTATTGTGGTACAGATTAGATATTACGGGCACTTAGGGTTGCCACTTGTTTTAATAGTGTACCTAACACATTTTTATTTTTTTCTGTGAAAAGCTATATAAAATTATTATACGTTGAAAGTTACAGCTTGCTTTTGCATCGTGTTGGTGAAGATATTAAAAATGAATTACTTTAAAATTGTTATGTTACAATATGAATGTATTTCGTTAGGTAATTCTAGCACAATTACAAGAACATACTTGCATTTTTAAGAATTTTCAATGTCCCTTTAAATTTCTGCTGTTTTAATATAACAAGACCCCCTGATACTGCCCGGGTAAGGAGGAATCCTCGAGGCCCGTAATCTCGTACCCATGCAGCAAAGCTCGCCGCGGCGTACGAACGACTAACATTTATACGTTCATTAAAAGCCTATCTAAGTCCAGTGCTGGACCTAATCTCTGCCAGGAGGAGTTTTTGTCAATAATTCCTACTGGGTAAGCGGGATGGGGATCACAGAACATGATTTCTCGTACCGCATATGTTACTCCTCGTAGGCGGTCAGGGCATTTGACCGTGCCTAGGTTTGTTGCGGCATTTTTTTTTTTCAACCCATTAAAATTTCACTGTTGGAATACGGGTCTCCTCTCATATTGAGAGGATTAAGGCCATAGTCCCCCACGCTGGCCAAGTGCGGGTTGGCAGACTTCACATACCTTAGAAAATAGGCTGCGGCATACCGCGATCCATTAGCACCGATGCTAATCGCTTCTTATTACATTTTTGTATTCCAGCATGGGTCGCAGGAAATATTCTTTGACCTCTTCGAACACTTGTTTGCTTTAGTAAATTATTCTAGGTATTTGTATCAGCATATATATCAGCAGGTGTAATTGGCAGCCCTGCAGGCGCCGCACCTGCATTTCCCACGATCTCCTTATTGTGCCAGAACGATAGAGCCTCCATTGTGCTTCATGTACCGTTTTAGTTTTTGATAGTTACTAGAAAGTTGTCTAGTTTGTTCTATTTCATTAAGGTAATTTGACAAAAATACTTTTTTAATTTTTTATTCCGCCTAATTAGTACTGATAGTCTTTCCTAGTCAATTCATGATGATTGATATAATATGTATGGTATCATCATCATCATCATCATCATCACCATCTTCAGCCTGTCTCAGTCCACTGCTGGACATAGGCCTCTCCAAAAGGGGGTTTATGTATGGTTTATAGTTCGCGAATGATAATCAGAATTAAAAAGCATACATAGTATATAAAATTATATTACCTATCTTATTATTAAAAATATTCCATGATATTAACAATAAGATTTTATTACTGGTCAAAATTGGTCATTTCAGAAGAGTGTGTCCATTATTCTCTTGATCAATGACCTATCTTTAGTTGAGTGTTGGATATGATTAGGACCAGTCTGTTACATTGGCCAAGTGCGGGTTGACAGACTCCACATACCAACCAGTCTGTAGTAAGCGGAAATCATGGTTTATTGTCATTAGTCATCACATAAAAACTGTCATTGCTATGTCAGTTACAGGAAGAGCTTCTTTGAATAACCCTATCTCTTAATTCTTGCCACTTTTGCTTAAAGCTGTCATTTTATTATACCTAACTCTCCAGTAGTGGTCAAAATTTAGTTGTAATGCATAAATTAAACTTCGACGCTATTAACGGTTTTATATCAGAGTGATAGCTCTACAAATATCTATTCTTAGTTCCCACTTGTCTATAGAATATTATGTGTTTGATATTGGCAGCGTTTAAGAGAATAATTAAAGTTTTATTTAATTCAATGTAGGTATATGTCGCTTATGGTGCAGTGCTAAGTGTCCGGAACCGATGTACGAGTACATGTATGAAGAGAGTGATGTAGGTATGTAGGTGCAAAATCACTTTTAAATATACTACATGTATGTTAGATCCGTAAGAATAGACATATTTGGCATCTACACCTATGCCTATCCTGCAAAGGACTTGGCGTAACGATATAATGATATATAAGTAGTAGATTTCTGTTCTCCTTTTCTATATAGGTACACTTTAGTAACCCCAGATCTCACACAACTTTTTAAATATACGAGTATACATCAATAATTGTATATTTAAAAAGGAGTACGAAGACTCTTAACATGTATTAACAAGTTATAACAACAATAAAATGAAGAAACCATGTTATATATTAAACGTAACAAGCCTAATCGTGACCGATGTTTATCGCGCTTAGATAACTGTCACGTATATCTCCACTGTGTCATATGTTTTGCAAAACCATGCTCATATAATATATTTAGTTGTGTTGGCAAATGTATGAAAAAGTACCTTGGTTTTGTAGTATACCGAGTTTTATACTCATTTGTAGTTCTAAGGATGCGATCTTTTTAATGTTTTTCGTTCTATTTCTTGTTGTCAATCTAAAGCTATAGTACAAGGCCTACTAATACGAACCCAATCAGGGTGATGTTGAGAATACATGTTACGTGCAAAAAATTGTAAACTTAAATTAAACCTGTAAAAATTGTAACCTGTAAAATTGTACCATTTAATTAATATTTAACTGAACATTTAATATAATGTCCTTATTATTTATTTATTGATTATTATATTTAATATTCGTATTTGAAAATAGAAAATAACTTTATAATGTATTGGATTTGTTTGAATAAAAGTCAAATTTATTTTAAGATTTCTTCATATTAATACGTCTCTTTTCTTAATTGTATAGGTATGTAATGATTTTCTATTCTTCTCATAATTAGACGAGTCCCGTATTGGACAGTAAAACGATAAAATGTTGATCATTTGATGATGATGTTGATTTGTTTTCTTTAAAAACGACAATTTATTTGCATTGAACAAATGCAATAAAGGAACCATATTGAATAATTAGAGAATTACTATACTAGTGAACTCAACAGCATACAGAAATTTATTATATACATACATAGATAAGTAAGTCAATAACTTATGTCTACACATGCTTATTAAATGTGTCTTAAGTTATATAGATAATAAAAAAACGGAGTCTATAAAGTCAAAAATTTTATAAAGATTAAATTGCCACAAAAATATTAGTCTGTATTTAAAATGTACGTTTTATGTAACGGTAAATGGAAAATTGATTGATGGTCATAGTCCTCCAGCACCTGGTAGAAACCGAACCGTTATATCCTTCCTTTATTATAACCAATATCAAACGGTTGATCCGACTCTACATTAGAATCTAAGAAGGGACGCCGAAATCGGTAACCCTTTGTACTTGTAACGGTGCTGTAGGAAACATCGATCTAATCATTTGACGTACCGTTACCGATCACATCTCTTTGTATTTTAATTCATAACAATTTTTAAAAAATCAATTTGAATTCTGTCGTTGTGTTCGGCACGTGTTGGTGAAGCGTGCTCATGAGACGATTAGGAAGGGTGAAAACCAAGAATAATATAATGTAATTAGTAATTCAGGGTGTGGAGTCGAGTCGTGTATGCGCGGGTAACACGTGGCAAAAGACATGAAAATCGTGCGTTTTATGAAGCGTGCAGGGATGAAAGTTGTCGATAAATTTTATCGATGCTTTTAATTAGTGTTTAGTTAGATTAGATTTTTTGTCGACTTTCATAGCTCTACACGCTATTTTTAATAAAAATAAGTAGCAAAAGACAGTTAAAAAAAGTTTTGGAAAAAAGAGTTGTAATAGTCGTAGATAATGCTGTAAAATTCATAATGTATATGCACCGAATCTGTTGCCATTTACATATTACACATCATAGTGACGTGACGTAAATACATTACGTGACTTTATTTTCTACAATAATATGAAACAAAGGTACTTAATATATGAAAATTGATTGGTATATTAATTGACGGTCGTCAGAAATGACAGTTTCCGGGCAAGCGTTAAGAACTGGTAAAGGAAAACTGTTATAACTTCAAAGGGATATTAGGCAAGAACAATGATGTGTAATAACTTAAATATCAGATTTATAGTTACTGTATTAACTACACGACATTATCTATGTGAGTGATCCCCGTACCATGCTATGCTTAGTATAGCTCTAACTAGCATGCCTTCTTTAGCATCCTTTAATGTGAATGAATGAATGGTACAATGTTCTTACAATAGTAATGCACCACTGTCGCTTATTTGCCGACAGTATCGCCTAGATGCAAACACCATATTTCAAAGCTGACATAGGAAATGTAAATCGAAACGTTTTGTACGTACGATTAAAAATCGATATTCCCGTATCGCCATCACTACACAACATCGAAAGTCGTGCACTACCCCGTCAATTGTTTTCAATATCGGGTCATTTCGATTAACAAGAATAAAGAAATCTCCTGTGTCTTTGACGGTAGCTTATCAAGTATTCAACGCAGGATCGCTGGTGGTATCAACGCATGCATTTCTGCGGCCTGATTATGATGATCGTGAATATCGCCACAGGTTTCTGGTTATAATTGTTATGGGCGATAACTTACGTATTGTTTAAGGAAATTATATGAAATTTCAATTGCGTGTTATTGTTTTAAAGCGTAATTCTATTTCAGAGCTGCGTTATGTGATGCATTAGTAATTAACATGGATAAGCATGATGGCTGATAATAATTAGTTTTTTGTATGATGATGCAGCTTACGAAAATTTTGTTCTGAAATTAGATTTTTGAAAAATATTCCCGATGTTCGTATAATGACGCCTTATATTAATTTTGCTCTGTTTTCTTCGTATCATGATATAGCCATATGGTGTCATAATGGTTTGATTTGCAGGAGAAAAAGAATAATTCATCATTTATTAATGTGAAGACTAAACTCGCCATCGCAATTCGTAGATCAAGTAAGAACTGTGAGGTAAAATTCGGATCCAAACAACAGGAACTCGAATTTGATTTTTAGTTTGAGTGATCCGTGGTCCGAAGTCCTAGATCCGGCAGTGGCAGTCTGTGGTTGCAATTAATTAAAACATACATATTTAAGCACACCAATCCAATGTTGTAATACAGAAGCAAGGACTTCAATTACATTTCAAATATCAAGAGACAATAATGTGTATATCATCTTCGCATACAATTTAGTAAAGCTCCCAGTACAAAAGCTGATGTTAAACCAACTTTTGATACGGAAGCAGATATTACTAACTGACATTTGCATTATTTACATATTATATTTAAATTAATTGCTTATTATATTTAAATGTAGCTCGGAAAAACGATTAAATAACAAAGGAGAGAAGTGGTGCGATCTTGAATATTTATTATGCCCACAGGAACAGGCATAAACTAAGTTCCTAGTTATTTATAGAAGACAAAGACGATTTATTTATAGGGGTGCAACATTGACTCCTGTATAAAGATTGCAATTGATTATATCGCCTGTATCCTTGATTATGAAATGTTAAAGATAAAGTATGTTAGGTTCAATTAATTGAAAACTAAATTAGTCATATACAATATTGGCTTCCAAATTAAGTTTCACAATAATTATGAGATTTTATTATTTAAGTAAGCATTATGAAGACACTTCGCGGTCAATTATTGGAAAGATATGAAATGCTTATAAGAATATGTTTTGAGATGCGAAGATATTATTGAAATTGTAAAATTTGTGTCATGACAAATATATCAATAAGTTTTATTAGAAGAGTATTGTTATTAAAGCATTTTATTCAGCAAGCTTATCAGAATCATACGAATTTATTGAAATATTGTGATTTTTAGCTTGCATGTGAATTTTAAGAGTTGTAAACCCGAATAATTCCCTCTTTCTAAAAGAGGAAGAAAATAAAAATAATAACGTAATAAACGCAATGTAACTGCTGAAAATTTATTCGCACGTGCCCTGAATATTTTCACATAATTAATTTGCGAATGTATCAATTAAAATAATTATTATTTGCAATTGTAATTCGTAATAAATTTAAATCAATTAGATGTTTCATTAATTCAATTACACAATGCAAAAATGTGTAGTATTTGTGTCAAATAACGGGTGCTTTAGATAAATAAATTTTCAGTTATGAAAATTAAAAGTTGATAAATTATGGATACGATTTTTCGACACTATAAATAGAATAGCAAGTTTTTCTTGCTTACTATATTGCGAATCATATTTTAATTAGCTGTAGAAACGTGAACTTGTAAATGGGCTTTTTAGTAAGCTTTGTCTTAATACCGGAAACGGGTCGGTATCACCTGGTGATTACCTGGCGCTTATTCTATCATAATAAATTAAAATATTGAGATGTGGGTTGTGCCTACTCTATTGGTGGTGGATTCCACGATTAAATTTTTAAAAACTAACCTTAAATGCTTCTAAGAGGGTTCAAATTTCATGTTCTGATAATTTTATAGTTTGTTAGCTTCCGTTAAATTTTTAGCACTATCGATTACATGTCGAAAATCGCTGGTGCGTAACATTGCTTTCAATAGATATTTATTTATAGATTTATATATTATTATATTCAATCTAAAATAGATACAAGACATGCTATACAACTGATTGAATTACGTGCCGGCTTTATTTCTATGTATTATTCGGGACTGCCTGACTACTTTTAGACCTGATCGCACTCCTTCGCCGTTAGCTCCCGCCGATCATGGTTTGATCGCGCCGGTGACAACGTATAATAATTAGGTATAAAACGATAGGTTTTCAAAATATTTGGCAATAAGACGATTTTTATGGTAAAAAAGCAACCTAGCAAAAGGCAAATAAGTGATTGTACTTTCTTTTGTTTCAGGTAATGATTCATAATGTAGGCATAAACATTTTATACCTAGGGACCACCAGAGAAACAATTGTTAATAAATACTGTCGTGTGCGTGTGTAGTGTATTTATGATATGAGAGTAGCAGTGTGCGGAATATTATTTGTTATATTTGTTGTGACCTCTCAATATCTGATTGCTCAGTTAGGAGACAGTTTAGTTATGAGATTACAATGCTACGCAGCGATAGTATGACTTACTGGGCTTAATTTCTTTTCGCTGCTAACCAATGACCAGTCACTGGCTTATTTTTATTTCCTTTTTCCTTTTAATACAGTACCTACATACGCGTAGATGTGGAATATATGTCTAGATTCTTCCTCCCGTTGTAACAGGTACGACAACGCGGAAGAGACTAGAATTAGGGAAAATTCAATTACAATTACAATTCGAGTGTAACATCTCATAGCTTACACAACTGGCAAGTGGCGTTAATACTACTCTAAACGGTCTCAACATTCACACGATTAGCGGAAGCACTGTCGAACAATAGATAATAAAACAATGCAGAATAAAAAAGGCCCGTCACATGTCACAGTGCGAGACTGTCACTCACTTTAATAGACGAAGTATTTAATCGCCACCGTCCATACCTTCCCCACAATGATATAGTTAGAATGCCCGACCAATACGCGGAGGGACATAATCTATTCGCGTTCCTATTTTCCTTTTTAAACGGAATCCAGGATGCGTGGATATTTGCATGAATATTTATCATAGATATTGTCGGTTATGCCGTAAACAGCATTTTAATGCATTTTTTTATCTGACACTAGTGCTCACTAGTGTAAATGTTCGCTGCGGTTTATGAACGGTTTTAGTGTTTCAAACGCTGAGGTTTGACATGATACGGCTTTGGTGAAGTTTGTTTTATGTTTCTTGTATTTAGTGGAAGGACAGAGATAAAAAAATATATTCGCCGTGAGATAGCAAGTTCTGTTGTTTCGTCACTTTAAAAGGAAATAAACCTATATTGTGTCGTTTTTTGAGTTCTTTTTTTAATGCAAAGATTGTCATACTTTAGTGTTCATATAAAAGAGTCGAAAAGTCTGGAGTTTTTTATATTATGATTTATTTTAAACATCAGTACCGCTATTGCTAATGTGTAAATTTTTATTTCGTTTCCTCGTAGCTTAAACTTAATTTTTTTTAGTTGACATAGTTAATTTTTTATTGATTCCTATTGGTAACGTAGCCACTTTAAAAAGGAACTGCTCCATAAAAGGCGATTCTTCGATATTTAAATCCTGAACAGGGTCTTTTTTTAGGAAGACGCAATGGCTCTGTACAGATAAATACCTTTCCTATTAATTAATTGATTTTTTTACAAACTTCTTTAAATAATAATAATTAAATGAATATATAATATCCTTTGCGCAGTCAATTATTTCCGAAATGTCCTGCGTTGGTCTTTACTACCCCGTTCACGTAATAATTGTTTTACAGGCCACTTAATACATTGAAGTCATTTCCCACGCGCTAATAGTATAATTCATTAATTAGTTTTCCACTAAGCGCGCCGTACGCATAATGCAGGAGCGCGCACCGATTGTTTCTGTAAGAGGCTTACAGAAACGATCAGTCGTATCTGATATTGATGATTATATATTAAAAAATATAATTGAATTACAATTAATTAAATTGTGACTAAAATTAATGTCCTGTAATTTTATTATTATTAATTGTTCGACATAATTTTCCTAACACTAAAGTGTTCAACTAAAAAAAAAATCGGAACGCATTTAAATTTAGAATGTTATTACTGTATAACCGTGTAATTAATATTAATGTAGAATACTGGACAGATTTATTAAAATGAAAATGGTTTGAATTTCGAACACCGGTATTCTGTTTCTACAATAACAAGTATAATAATCATAATGAAATATACTTTTTTATTAATATGATCTAATCATTACTTATCAATCATCAAATGGATGTGATCTAACAGTACATTCATTTCATGTATGTTTAAATATTGATTTGTTTATATATTTAAAAGTTGATTAACAATTGGCAAAAATTGTTGACTTACAACAATATCCAGATTTAGCGTACTAATGATTATAGATTCTATAAATGAACGTGTAAAAGAGATCTGACAGTCATTCCAGAGAGCAAGACGGTACGCGAATGGGAGAACTTTAATAAATCACTTTTTGCTCCAAATCGTTTGACTATTTTCAAACGATTCGGAACAAACATTCTCTTCGGTTTCAGAGTTGTAGTGTTAGAGATAAATGGTGTATATTTGTAAATGATGGGCTATGGTGTAGCGCCGTTTTGTGCCTCGTTACAGTAATCCAGGGAAGGGAAGGATCACGTAGTATCTTGGACATCAATAATTCATCACAAACACCGTCAGTCCGACTTGCTTGCAATAACAATTGATCAGAGTTAGCCAAAGCTTTCAAATGACAAGTTATGAACGATTTATTATTTAGACAATTTATTGTTTAGCTTTCCTAAAAACTTTTTTCGTCATTTATTGTTTCGGAATATTTTAGGTTATATTTAAATGTTTCAATTTATTTAATTAATCAAGTCCTTTATAAAAGGATACGAAATTTTTGAAAGCACGAAAATGAAAGTAAGTATGAAATTAAACAATTATTCCTTTTACATTAAAATACCTTTTACAATCTCCTCCCTCCCAATCGGCCTTCCGTCTCTCGCCCTGAGGATTTGTGATAATAAATAGATAGGTATCAGAACCCTTTATGTAAATTGAAATGGTTCAAATTGAAGTGTAGTAAATGACATTAAATTATGTTTAATCCGAAAACTAAGTCCAGTTTTTTAAATAGGGCTTAATAAAATAAAAAAATATATACAAAATGTGATATGCATAATATATGTTCAAATTTATAACGTGTGTTGATTAGGAAAAACATATACTTATATTTGTAAGAATAAAATTTTAAAAACCATGTTTATATATACAAATATATATATGGTATGGTTTTTAATATTGTTGCTAATGTGACTATTTTGAGTTAGATTGTGTCAGTTCTAAAAAAAGCTTACGTCCAGAGTGATAATTGGTAATTATAACGCTTTCGTCTCTAAATTGCGCTGCGTATCAGCGGTCTTAGCTTTTGTCTGTTTGACGGCTGTACCACTAGAATACGATGATCTACCACACCACCTTTTCCAATGCGAAATGATTTGAACACCGGTGGAACATAGTTCAAAACAAACTGGTCGGCAAGCTAAGCGCTTTAGATCTATTAAGAAGTTCGATAGTTGGCCTTCTAATGCAAATAAGTGCATTTTAAATAATTCGCGAAACTAATGCAAGTGCATTGAGAGTGATCGTTTAATGGATGGCAACTTCGGTAATACCAAGCATAGGCTATTTACGGGCGAATTAAAATGCACATACATTTTACCAGTTTGGTTTGTTGCAAGTTAAGTGCATAAAGTATGTGCTCAATGTAACAAGTAAATTGCATTGTAATCGCCCCTGGCATTTGTATATCGTAAACGAAATGCTCGCTTAGGCAACATCCGGTGGGATAAGCGAGGGTAGAGATGTCTGCGAGTGGAAACGCATTTTGTTATTTTCATTTTAATTAAGATCTAAAGATGCTTTCATCTTCAAAGAATATTTAAGTTACGGTGTGTCAGAGAAATTTCGTATGTATTTCGTATTTGTATTTGTATTTGTATTTTCAAAACGAGTTTGAGGATTCGATTTCCATCTAGGACAAATATTTCAGTAATCTATTCGGAAATACTCGTGCTCATTTCTATAGGTGTAATAATAATAATAATCGACCCATTATAATTGCACTGCTGGAATATGGATCTCCTCTCATATTGAGAGGGTTAAGGCCATAGTCTGCCTCGCTGGCCAAGTGCGGGTTGGCAGACTTCACACAAACTTCAAACCTAGTAAGCTATATTTAGAACGTTATCCTAAGATATTACTAATCAGTTCAACGTTTTCATTAAACATATAAAGGGACCATTCAATACCATCGAAGCAATATTAACTAACAACATGTTAAAACGAGTTAAATATACATTATTGGACACAGCAGACCTATTATTATAACGTGCCTAAGTATATGTCGTAAGTAAAACAGTGTCATTTCATACGAACAAATATCAAATTTACGTGATATCGCTAAATATTTACGTGAAATTATCTTGATGGTAATTTCGTAAACACGTTATGAACATAGGACCCCTTCCTCTTCTGCTATCTTATTAATAAGCTTGTTATAGATAAGGTGTGAACAACCTTCATTTGTGGAGACAACACACTAATATTGTTTATTAAAGAGTCACTGAAAACATGTTTATATATAATAAAACTATAAAGGGAATAATATGTGCGTATTCACATAAAATTAAATCCAAATACATATTAATCTGTAAAATAAAGTCTTTTCAGTAAATGTTTATTGGTTCGAACAAAAAAAATTATAAACAGATCTGATCGAAATTAGCTGCTGAAATAACATATTATCAGGGCCGTAAACCAACGCAAGAGAAGCCGCATGTAACAACTAGTTGTATTGACGGTTCGCGTACATAACTACGACTGCTTCTATTCTTCGTATATTCCATTCATTACTGAACTATGGTAATTTAATTATTACTATAGTCTTAAAACCTACATTTTTCGTTAGTCTTGTTTACATGAAAAACAAATTTCGATGTCCACAAACAGACACACGTAAGTGTCAGGAGTTTTATTATGTTTATTTATTAATTCATTTACGCATTCGTTCTATTATATATACCAATAATATATGTATGCCAGTATGCCAATAATAAGCGGAACTAGACAAAAAGCCTATTTTGGAAACAATTGTTCTTATTTGTTTGTCAGTACTCATGCTAATACCAGCATTACCTCTTGGTAAAGTAGAAAACTGGCCGGAAATAAGATCCCAAAAAAGAACAACATTGGTATATTGTGTTTACACCTGCTTGAGAAACAGGGGAGACTATGACCTCTTATTAATAAAGGAAATTTGTGTTCCACAGTGGAAAAAAAAACGGATCCGAATGCTATTACTTCATATCAAATGCCCAGTTTGTGAGCATCTTTATCTTCAATAATACTCTCATCATCTTTGGTGGTTATCGGGAAAAATAAATAACGCATAATGTATTGTAACTTAAATATATTTATTGCCGGAAGTCATTGTTATTATGTATAACATTTTCTTCATACTTATTACATTACTATTTTATACACGTATTATTTCATAGGAAATGTATTTACAACATACAATATTTATTATTATTATTAACTATTCCTTTGGAATGCAAAAATATTTGGACGGAACCATTTTTTAATTATTTAATAAGTAATATAAATAAAATAATAACTTATTTTAAATTAATACAAAACCTACATTTAAAAATACTGATACATTTTTATACCTTAATTAATTTTAAAATTTAAATTTATTATAACTTAATTTAAATACCATTTTTATCAACAATTTAATCGTTAACGGAATGTTTTTTAATTAGATCGAAATGCTTACGTATGTATGGAAATACTTTAGATAGATGTGTTACTGTAAAAGTAAGGTTTTGGGTTATATCATTATTTAATTACCTAGACCTTCTTATTTTGTACTATGAATATGTCAGAAACGTCAGGGGGTGGGCTTTAGGGAATTTCATGGGCATTGTGCAAGTTTCATCGGGAATCGCACGGCAGCTTTTAAGGAATTTACCTACATATATCCGATATATGTATCTGTAGATGATTATTAAATAAAACTTTTTGCTTTATGAAGATAGTATTAAGATTGTTGCGTTGCAGTATTTTTTATAAAAAAAAAGTTTATGCAAAAATCGAACTTTATGGAATTTGTATCGGTAATATTTCACGACAAAATTATATTTTTATAACACATGCATTCTAAGAAACGTGCCTATTTTTAAATAGTCCAGTTTTCACAAAGTATTGAGCAATTTTTTTAATATCTTTTTTGTTGAACTTTGAGCAAACATTCCAGACGATGACAATTCATTCAAATAATTTCGTACTATTTTTATGCAGTTTTATTATTCACCTACCCTCGGTGTCACAAACTAAATGAGATCTGCAAATGTCTTGGCACTCTTTGCGATGTAATTCCTGACGGAGGTCCAAAATATTGCGATGCACAACAGTAGTAGTAGTAGCTCAATGGTGTGTAGTTGCACATAATTTTATTTTCAATGACGTTGATGATAATGATAAAATCAGTACATTGAGAGCCTTTTGCACGTAAATCGGTGTTAGGTCACCATAGCTCTCTCTGGTGGTACCGGTAACATGTTATATGCAAATCGTTGGCCGTAGTTCATTTTCAGGTTGCTATCTGACCAGGGCGGGCTGGGGTTCCACCTGTCCATGCCATCTGCGCTGTCGACCGGCATCGGAGCTGTTAGTCTCATGCGTTTCGCGCAGGGGTAGTCCATACCTGGTGAACATTAAGGTTTAGATAGTGCATTTAAAGAGAACAATATATCTATCTTGAGCTGCACTAAAAGATGGAAGTTGAAGAACAATTTAAGAATTCTGCCAACTAATGAAAAAAAATACTTTCTGTATTTCCTCTGCAAATGTAACGCTTAATAATAATAATGCTTGAGCCCATAGCCCATGTAACCCATTAGCTGTTACATAGATTGAGATAAAGAAAGAGTAAAAATGAGAAGCATGCGTCCCTAGCTGCTCTGGTAACCTTTCTCTTTTCTGGTACATAGGTAACAATAACGACTTCGGTTTACAATTTTATGCCTGTTTCCCCGATTTACATTAATTATATCTGCCTACCCTTTCGAGGATTACAGGCGTGATGTTACGTTTCATATATGTAAATTATTACGCAAAAGTATATACACGTATATAAAAGTATTACAAGTGGGCAGAGAACACAAAATAAGACTATCAGAACTTACCTTCAACAGCGGTGCTCGCGCAAGGCTCTTGGTTGTTATACGTGACCCTTGGATACTGCTCAAAGAACTCTCTCTTGCCTTGCGGGTACATGTACATGTTGCTGTTCACCACTATCTCTGGTGGTACGTCATAGTGGTGGGGGGACCTGCAATAAATATATTTGCAGGGTTAATTGGAAATATTCGCATAGTTCATTTTAAGGTTTTCTAAACACTTGATTGCTTGATGTTATACACATTATCGAGAGTACATAATACAGATTTTTAATAGTGATGATTTTTAACTAACTAATGAGTCAGACTCGAGGTAACTTGGTTCATTTTGAGAATTCAGGGGCGAGTCATTTAATCCCGTGCTACGTTTTAAGGTTTGGAGTTTCCAGTACGGGTAAATAAAAATCGTTACTTTTAACTCGTATACAAACATACATATGTAGGTAACCAGTGATCGATAGACTCTATGCGAATTGAATTTTCAACTAGAATTATTTTCAAATGCTGTGAAAATTGTAAAATATGTATATTTAAAATCATTCAGTACGATCTGTTTTCGGAAAAAATATTTATTTCATGGTTTAATTTGTAGTTGAAATTATGACATCACAATATAAAATAGACTTTTTAATCTACCTTTTGTGTAAGACAAAAAATTGTAACCGAGAACGCTAACTAACAATAAAGTAGATTGAAAATCGACAACGTATAGTAGAACTAGGTATAATACGGAACCACTACACTTCAATTCAATCTGACTTAGCTAATATAGCACTGACTGTTTAATCTGTATTTTAAATAACAAACGTTCTATTAATATAGACCTTATTACAACATGGATAAGGCATACAATCAATTCATTAAACGTATAGGGTTTATTGGTTAGAGCTTCACAATAAATATGGTAATGAAAGGTGTCAAATTACGCGGACGGATGGACTGACGGACAGCGATGATTTTCTTATTTATATTCCTACGCTTGACGCCTGTGACATGACGAATACAAATTGTGTACGCGACCTTGCACATATGTTGTTTTTTAGTGATACCATCGAGGTATTGTATGAGCGTTTAACGAATTATGACTAGCGAAATTGTGAGCTTTCAGCGTGTCATTTTAAATTAAGAATCTTGTTATTGAGTGTTTTTTATATCGTTAGTATTACAAGCCAGTATCGTAGAGTTTGAAAATACATTGCAATTCGAGAAATAACGTTTCAAGAGCGCTAAAAGAGTTACATAAATTGTTTTAAAATTGGAAGAATTTCTGTTATAGTATGACAAATCAAATATGC
>DWMG01000364.1:0-20589 GCA_018244855.1 Elbella merops
TAAAAATGGTTACTGTGGGTTATTTATAGGAGATAGACATCCTCAATCAAGGACGTTTTTGTAGACCTTTTTAAAATTTACAATTCCGTACTACATTATTTTGATCTATGTCGTATGGTTAGGACAGCTTTGGCAATTTAAGCGCACAAAAATGCATTTTTTTACGACATCAAATTACATTTTTTTTTAACTCTCGGCTTTTCTCTACTATACGCTTATATATTATATATGTAGGTACTTATAAACCTTCTTCTTGAACCACTCTATCCGTTGAGCAAAACTACATACATTAAAATCCGTTGCCTTATTTAAAAGATCTAATCGTACAGACAGCCGCAACGACTTCATTTTATACTATGTATAGATTAAGTGGTACCGAAGTACTACATTTATTATACTATTGTACTAAATTGATTATATTATACCAAGTACAAAATCTGCTAAATCTTGTAAGATGGTTATTAAAAAATAGGGGTTGGTGATAGAAGGGTGCAAATTAAGGGTCGTATGTATTTTTAATGCCACGTCATAAAAAATAAAAATTAAAAGTTTTGTCCAAAAAATCTTTGGGGTCGACCACCCTTATCACTTAGGGGTATGAAAATAGATTACGACCGATTCTCAAACCTACCGAATATACATACAAAATTTCATAAAAATCGGTCCGGCCGTTTCCGAGGAGTATGGCAACTAGCACTGACATGAGAGTTTTATATATATAGATTGGATTATATAATTGATACGATACCGATGATCGCTATGTCATATTGGTACGAACAAAATAAAAGCAGCCGCGATGCCCGCAGCCGTAATGGCCGAACAGATATCTCTGTGGAGAGGATGTGTGATTAGTTTTATCCTTTGCTTCTCGGCCCCTCCCGCCCTATTCTTCGCCATCTCAAACACAGACTAATCGCCATATTAACGTGAGTGGCTTAAACGTTTCTCCAACAAATTGGAATCAAATAATAAAACCCCTTAGGTTTTTATAACCCACTTCGCACACCGTTCGGAAGGAATCGCATCCGAGCTTGTTGGCGAAGAAAATCTATTGGAAGCTTTATTCAGATTTTTTTAATGCCGACTCTTTACACTCTGTTGGCGTCTTTGCGGAGAACAGAACTCGTTTTCTATTATATTCTACAGATGCTTACAAAAAGCAGTTGACTTTCAATTCATTCATTTTCCTTTCTCGACCTAACTTGTTGCCGCCGTTTGTTGGTTGATAACTTTATTGTCCTATCTCGTTTTTTAATAAACAATATTTCTAAAAACACGTATTTTGTTTATATCTACAGTGGCTTTTTCAGATTTTGCTTTTAATTTTCATACGCGTATACAGTATGCGTGGTTTACAGAGAAATTACATTTTCTATAATAACAGGTACCTAAATATTGGTAGTGTGTCCGATACAAACATTTTGCGTGTGTGCGCGCTGTAATTGCAGTGACTACGGATGTTTATTACGTTTCTTACGAACTTTCGATTAGAGGGCGGCCTACGAAATAAGATAAATAATAACTCCTCGGGTATTAAGCTCATTTGCTAACGGGAAGTGGTTCTAGCTGTTCGCAATATATAAATAAAGTTGTAAGACCAAGCGGAATGTTTCTGCGTATTGTACTGTGGTAATTTAACGAAACATCCCAGATTATATTGTTTGTATTGGGTTATAAATTAAAACCTTATATTTGTATTTTTTTTAAATATGCATAATGTGTACTAATTGACTAATTATAATCTTTCGTACATACGAAATTTTTTTGGCGGTTTACTTCTGTAATTGCCCAAACATGGATTGGAGATTAAAAATTATTAATGCTTAAAAATGCTTATTAAAAATTATTAATGCTTAAAGCACATCAGCACCTAATCACTCTTGAATATAAAAAAAACTCTTTAGGTCTGTAAAAATGTTTGTCACTCGGTGATCTCTATCAAGCCCGTAAGAAACCTGGCCTGACCCAGTAATGACAATAATATTCAAACAAAGCTATATATAGGTACCTACTCTTTACTCTTCCAACAACCAGATATAATCGGACAACAATGTGCATCGTTAAAGTATTTTCTAATTAGCACCACAATAGTTGAAGGCATATTTACCGCGATAATATGTAATTCGCTGTTTATTTAACTTTATCTATGAACTGGAAACTGTTAAGGGTTCATATTGTGTTCTGGTTAATAAAATAGTACTAGGCTGTAACGGACAATAATACTGCCTTGTTGGTATAGTTTACTTGAAATATTTTGATACCTGCGGAGCCAGGGTAGTAGGTCATCACAGCTCGATCCTTTGCCGATTTTGATTGCTAGGGTCAAATTCACATAATTTTTTTCCTATTTGTGGTCGAACTATGACATACAAATAAGTTCCAAATTATTACTTACTTTTTATGGTTTTCTTATACAGAACTAAGAAATTCGCGGCAGCGTTCCACCGATGAGTATTGTGTCTTATTCAAAACTGCTGCGAGCTCACGATCTTACTTTGCTCCAGTGCGGTGAGACATGTCAGTAATTGTCATCTAAGGGCAATAAGGAAGATATATAGCTATACGCCGAAAGGCCGTACATTGAAATACGGAAATGCTCTTGAATGTTTACCATTATTGACCATCCATCGATCATCCATATTTTTGTGATCTTATACTCCAACAAGTCTGGAAGCCCCTCGGTATTTATTCATACATCTATTCTTATTATTGTCAATTTATTTAACTCATGAACAGCTATTATTAATATGACTTGTCTACATCTCCAAGGTTTCATTACTCAAGACCTGCCATGCCTGTAATGCACTTATTAGCATAAAAATGCATCTACAAAAATTTTACATGTACATTAAGCGATACAGATTACGATAAGTCGGTTATTTCGTTTCCAGAGGTCGTTCCACAAGCCATTATTATACGGGGGTATCATTTGGTAGACGTTAGGTTATTAATAGGGGGTGGTGGGTGGCGTGCTGGCGTCCTTATGCAAACTAAATAAAAAATTCTTTTTTTGTAAATATCCAACGAAGTTGAGCGGCGCGGGGGAGGCCGGTATCGAAAATGTGTCAAATTCTCTTTGTGTTAGACTCACAAATAAACGCAGTCAGTCTACGATATTAACGGTTATAATACGAAAATTTAAGCTAATTTAAGTTGGATTTGTGCCCGGTGTGTGGCAATAGACTCACCATCTATTCCATTGTGGAACCTAAACCTACCCCTTCGAGGATTACAGGCATGATGTTACGTTTCTTTAAGTTATACTAATGCTTAACAGAACTAAAGTTATCCGACTTGATTTGCGAGTTACATCAATGAAAAATGGAATAATAATAGGTAATGAAATAAAACTGGTTCAAATCGATACATGTTGATTTTAAAGACAAAAGACGGTGTCAAATATTGCTAAAGATTTCTCATAAATAGCTCTAGACGTTTTTGTATGACATTAGACAGGAAACTGAATTAAAGCAACGTACTCGTACTTTTTTATAAGCAGTGAGAGTTCGAAATAACTTACAATAATTTTTACTATTTCTGTATTATAATTTAATGTATCTTTACATTGAGGTGCACCGAAAACTTAAGGAATCAACATAAGCTTTAGCTTTTATCTATAAGAGGGCACATTAAAAAGACAAAAACTATCTTGGACTAATTTGGTACAAGTGCTAAGATGAATTCAATAACAAAGAGTAGCTAAAATATGCACATTACGTGATGTTGTGTGGTTAATGTATTCCTCAATGATATTTCTGGAGTGTCAACCAGGATATAAATTGATACCAATTGAGTCGGACACATGCACCTAAGCGTCCAATATAACTAATATTGAACTACTGACCTCAGTACAATTCCATTGTTAATGGAATCTATTAAGAATGACTAAACAGTGATGAATACTAGTTCGTTTTTATTCTCAATTAATACGAGTATATGTGATTGTACAAGGACTTTAATGTCAGATCTTGTTAACCTACTCGAAAACAAATTCAAGGTGTATTCACACATAGATACAGTTCATCATTCAGACGGCACCGTAGCTGGGAATCGAGAACAGGACGCGTTATACGAAGGCAGTTAGTTGACCGCTCTACCAAACTAGTCGTTAATGTGCGATTCGTTTAAACACTAAACAAAAACACTTGGTAGGCTTCTCGCGCTTGTGCATTCGATAAATAATGTTCCATCTCCGTTTGGGCAGTTGGAGCGACACTAACAAAGTGAAGTATCGTCCAACGGCGAGGCGTTGCGGGCGGAATGGTAGCGGGCGAATGAAATCACGTTTAGAGAAGTGAACGCACGTATGTGACTACATAGGTAACAACATTTTCCATCGGCCGTGCACAGCAGCAGCCCGTTCGTTTTGGTAACGTGATTATAAAACTGTATGCGAATGTGCATTTGAAGTTCGATCTGGGTCGATAATGCAAATCTTCGCCTGAATTTTTCAAAGCTTTAGGAGCTTTTAATATTATAACAACTAATGTCAATAATAATTATAAACAAATATATTTAAAATACGTAGCACGCCCTCCGGCTCGGTGGGGTGACCATCTGCGAAAGGCTGCAGGCAGATGCTGGAGGCGACAAGCCGAGGACAGGGCGCGATGGCTCTCATTGGGGGAGGCCTATGTCCAGCAGTGCACTGAAACAGGCCGGTGATGATAATGATGATGATGAAATTTAAAATGGTCTTAACCCATCTCGTTACGAGAAAAGGCCCTTTTCCAATAGTTAATTAATAAAAGTGTTAGCCATGGTAATAATTCATCAATATATGAATTACAAAATTATCTGTATTATGTAGAGTTGTACTACTACTGGGCTCGGATTACAAATACAGCTATATTAAAGACACACTAGTATGGAACGCTTCATATTAAATTTAGGCCTTTGTAAATATCCTATGTAAGTTTAAATACGAAATTTTATCAATTGAATTACATAAAAATACGTTTGAGTATAATTGTGAGGTAAGTATACAGTACTTATTATGATGCAATGATTATTATTTGTACACTTTGTAATTTCTTTACGCCCCCGACACATTCCTCGCCCTTATTATTCAATAAGGGTCAGATAAATCTATCTGCAATTACGACTAAAACTCCCTTAAAATATTTTATATGTGGCGTGGCGTTAAAGGTAATTTGCATTCCATACATTATTTCATATATATCATTATTCATTTCATTATTTCATTATCATAATATATGAAATTTCAAGCTTAAAAAATGCAAGAAGCAACTGAAATTTAATAACTGCCTATCAACCTGCAAAGAGGGTTCATCGGCAAACAGAACGGCAGAACGGCAAACAGAAAATAGATAACATTATTCAATTGCTTCCATAATATAGTGTATTTCCACAGAAGAAGCTGTCAATTTATGCAATAGTTATGGCGTACTTTATTGTAGATGACGCCAGTTTGGTCGACCATCAGCTTGCAACTCAGGCGTCTAATGTACATCGATAATTGTAACGGTCAGATGAAAAAGAGCAATTTGATAGTTAATTTACACCTCCGA
Organism: Elbella merops; assembly: GCA_018244855.1. NCBI lineage: Eukaryota > Metazoa > Arthropoda > Insecta > Lepidoptera > Hesperiidae > Elbella > Elbella merops. The sequence continues at coordinate 5,532 of DWMG01000364.1, forward strand.
GCTCGTACAGGAAGTTTACGATTGGGCACATTTTATCGAATGCTACCGTGCCGGCGTTGCCGGGCTGCGCCGTGCAGTTTATTTACATTTGTCCGGCGTATGTACGTCCGAGCGACGAGCGGCATTTCTTTGTGCTCAGTGCAACTAAACTTTATCGAGGTTTTAATTGTGAACGCAGACAAAGGCGACGCGTAATGTGCAGTAAACGTACTGGTGTTCGATGTTCAAATGTTTTATAATTTGTAGGGACGCGCGACGCTGCGCCGCCACGTTGCGCCGCGTGTCGTGTTTACGGCGCGCGCACGTGCTCTAAGTACCGGCTGAAACGTTCCGATGTATTGTTTGTTTACCCGAATAAAACACTAAAATCCAATTCAATAACAAAGAATTAAAGATCCCGAAATACAATTTATTGCTAGCGTACGATAAAATAGATTTATGAACGCGCCGCGTAGCGACTTGCCCATAATATTATTAGGTACACTTGGGCAAACAATTTATATTATGTATATATTCGCTCGTACTGTTCTGCGGAAGCCTGCAGTACGTAGTATATGCTAAGTAATGTAAATATAAACGGCAATACCATTACTCAGGACGTTTTAGGAAAGCTAACACTTTTCCGTCATCTAAGGCCATATAGGCATATTGTCTTAATTAAACACCATTTATAAAGCTTTCACACCTCATACTAGATTGATTTAAAAATGAGCATTATTAAAAAAAAACAATTCCATGTACAAATTGGCGTAGACGCAAAAACAATTCTAATTATTAATATCTAATACATTTTGGAACATTTCTGTTTTCGGCGTGTGCTATGTTTGCTATGTGTGCATGTCGGCCCTCGCTACAAGAAGCCGGTTCGTTTGTCAACAAACACTGACACGTTGTACTAAAAATGACAAGTGGACATATTTAAAAAATGCTTCGTGGTTTTTTTCTGTTTTCGCCTCGCGGAATTTTTAACCCCGATATTACAAAAGCGGCATCGCTTTTGTTTTCGACGTGTCCGGCGCCGGTCGGTACTGTGTACGGGTATTTTAACTGTTTATCGTTCGAAAAAGGCCATGTCGCATAAAATATGAACATTTTTTTTTGCTACATTTTTTTACTTCTTCCACTTCCACCGGTCTCTTTTTTCCTATCGAGCGCCAAAGGGCCGGCAAGAGTTCGACGTACAAGAATCGCATTATGTTTATAACAATGCTAGGGCGCACCGCAGTCCGTTGGAATATGTTGTAAGGTAATTGATTATTTTAATATCCACGCTGTACAGTTCACTGCACATGCCTTACCAAGTTTGTCTTATGTTTCGCTGTTTTTGTACACTTTACGCACTATAGCATATCCATCAAGGCGTTAGTTGGTTACTTTGTCGCTATTTTTTTCATGTTTATTATGAAATGTTCGGTTCGTCTACTTGTTCTTTACAACGTGCCCTTATAAAGGGGCTCGAAGCTATCGGCGCCGCAATTATTTTAATAATGTAAATGCTCCTTGCTTTTGCATAATTTACATCTCGAAGAAATTTAATAAGGGTTCCAAAGTTCAGATTCGTTTCTGCTCGATGATTAACAAAACAAAGTTCTAATAGAAAGTAGCTTTTAGTAAAAATTAATATTTCGTGAAAACGGTGAACCTGAGACGTGTCCAATTTGATAATTAGATATTTACGATAGTTGGTACTATATTTTAGTTTTGCTCATAAATGTGTATACCTATTATAATGCAAGTAAATAGTTCGTTAGTAACATTAATATTTTTGTCCACAGGCTAAGCTGCTCGAGAACTCCCACGCCTGGCTGGGAGCTTCCACTTCGTCTATCGCAGGTCAGTTGATATCTACAAAAGAACATTCATTATTGCTTCTTTTATGTAATACGCTCTGTGTGATTTTTGGCACTGAAGATTTTTCGCATGAAATGTTACTGTTTCATTAATTCTACCCGCCTTTTTGTTAATCACAACGGGTGATAATATGCAAGAGCAAATTATAAAAAACGTAATGTGGGACACACAAGTATAATGTTGGCATTACTCGTAATCGTGGCAATGCACAGTTAATTAGCTTCCAATATTTTTTCTTGAGTGTGCATTTTACTGTCCATTGTTTAATAGAATGTTACCTGCTTGGCTCTTATAACATAATCCGTACCTACATATAATGATTCAGTACGTAACATTATTCATATTTCAACGAGATAAGTACACAGTATTTTGCGCTGTTTGTAACTGTTGTCGTGGCGTGGGAAAACTTCTCCGGCCAGGGAAACCTAGCGAGTCTTTATTATAGAGTACTTCAATACATTATTGTTTAAAATGATATAGAGCTGGAGTGTTTCGCAATAGGTGTATGTATGCATGGTGTGGCTGTTGCACAATGCGATTTTATTACACGTCATTAGAGTTACGGAAATATTGCACAACTAACATTTGTAATACTCGCCAGTAATATATAGCGCCTCGACAGCGTTTGCAAACACAAAAAGACTACAATACATAAAACATATCACTTTCGTTATATTATGAGAATAACTTACGTATTATGTTTTACTACACAGTATGTCATAAGCGTAACTCACATTGCGACATTGGTACGGCCTGTAAGTGCACCGTATCGTAGATGTAGCGTTAGCGTTATTGTTTTTTATCTGTCGATCAGAATTCCACGGTCATACCCTCAAGTTGAAAGCCCCCACGTGGACGCAGAGCCAACTGCAAGAGGCTATACAGGCGGTCGTCACGCAAAGGATGCGCTTCACACAGGCTGCGACGCACTACGGAATACCCAAAGGAACATTGTACGACAATATATTAGGAAAGTCAAAACGAATGGCCGTGCTCGACGAAGCTGGATTGCAACCCAGCGAAGAACGAGCCGTGTTAGATTTCTGTTGCGAGACCAGCGTCTCCCCTTATAATAGACGGACTAAGAAGTCGTTGGCTGAAGTATTAACGTTTGTCGAAAAATTGAGGAGGAGTAGAGACCCTGGCTTCGCGTTCATTGGTCTAACCGGCTTCAGGTGGTGGTGGGCGTTCTGTAAGAAACATTCCATTGTATCTCTGTACTACGAAGGCTCGAATAAGACCCGAAATTCTAAAGTGAAAGCTGAACATAATACTGACGACGAATCATAGCAGTTGCGTACACAAATTAATAACGGTATTTTAAAATTTAATCCCGAATATTTTTGCACTATACTTTTTACGTCATGGAGTTATAAAATTTTAATAAATAAGAGACGTAGTACTACGCATTGTATATACTGTCTCATGTAGTTGTTAAGTATACCGGAGCTCGATTGTATTAACTTTATGGTGTCGATATTTAGACATAGGTGTGCGTGCGCATTGTTCAAATTTACTCCCATCAATTTTCTCTAACGCGTCAAAAGAAGTATAATTTTAAAAATTAAAAAGGATATTATGAAATCGCTATCGTCCTATATTCAAAGAAAAAGAAAAATAAACATTGTGTTTCTTTTCACCTATGTCTTGAATAGTAAAGACAGGAAACAAGAGTCAAATAATAGTGTAATAAAGTAATGTCTGTTATTCAAACTCAGTAATTGAGTGTGTTCAGATGTTCCGCCTTCATGTGAATTGTACTTACTATTATCAACTTAAGACATTTGTTATACATAAATATATAAGCCATTGAATGAACATTTTTATTGTAGTGGCTTATTTAATCTTATTCTCCAATCCTTTCATGTCCTAAATGATAGCATTGAATAGGTATGTTAAGTATCGATATTTCTTTACGTAGATTTGAAAAAAAACGCAGTTTCATGTAAAACTTCGCTATAGATTAGATTAATGGATAATGAAAAAGTGAAGATGAAAAAAAAGAGAGAAAATAGTCTGTCTTATTCATTCTATTGTAAGAAGCCCTGACTGTACCTATTAGTTATTGTACATTACTTAACGTATTCACGTTTTAAATTCAGATCTATACATAATCTAGTTACTGATGTGCCTTAGAAATGATGTTTTGTGATAAATAGAATTAATATTTACATAAGAATTATCTTAGTAATAATTAGTTGTAATAAGGAATTAAGAATAAATTTAATAAACGCTCAATAAGAAGCTCACCGTTTCATAATTTACTATAAGAAGTGTCAGATTTGATTGCGGATATTCATTAGATATAGTCGATTACGTTACTGGTAAATAATTCACTGGTTGAATTATCGGGTTCTCATTTCCTACACACTGAATGTTTAAAAACAAAATGGTCGTTAAGCTAACCGCACATTCGTACAGCGCGATTATTAAATTCCGCACATGTGGTCAGTTTAAAATATACCAATGTTAGGACAATCAATCATTACACAAACAACAACAACGCAACAATCAACAAACGTTTATTGGAAAGTATAACGAACGGGCATAAGTCCAATTAGTTGTGGTCTTATTTGACAGTCGGTCATCGACGCAATTTGACTTGATTATTTGTACTGCACGCGTCCAGGCTAATAAGTATTTAAAGTTAAATCCGCATAGATTATTGTTATTATATTGTCCCGCCGAGTTTCTTAGGGGGCAGACGATGACCATCAAGTCTCCCCCATCAACTAGTGATAACATACTATGTGGTCTCTTTGATCAAGATAGTTGAGTTTTGCATTCCCTCGCCACTTGTATCCATCGAATATTTTTGTCAAATTATTATATTATCGCCGATTGCCTTTTCCGTCACTCGACAAGAAGTCCTCACCCGTGCGAACGACTCCGATTCAGGGCCGGTTTTTCTTCATTGACTCGATTACATCGACTAAATTATACGGCGGGGTACAGAGTTATTTGCGCAAATTCGATGTTATGAATGTTAATGTTATATATTTTTTTACGCGTCCGTTGGATCGTGTTGCTCATTCTCCGACTTAAAATGGGTGTAATTAGACACAATATAAAGGATGTCGGTTATAATCCTAACACCCGTACTGGTTAGACAGTTCTAAGGCAAGATGTTGACCGCCAACATGTGGCGATACGATTATAAGAAATGGCCATTCTTCACAGTCACAAAAAATATTTCATATTTATGTTTCTTAATTATAGTCTGCAAATTTATTGTACGGGTACTGTTGCGTGGGAATTATTAATACACCAGTTTATAGATGTGAGGAAAACGTGGCAGCATGCACAATCGAGTGCACTGGCTCGACTGAGACAGTGGCTTGTTGAAGTCTTTGATCGCTTTACACTCCGTGCGAAAAGCTTCAGACTCGTTTAAGCAAAGGTTTTTTGTTCCAAAGATAATAGGAAAATTCTAAAAGTGTGAAGATGTTGGGAGAACGATTGGCTACGCGTCCGTGTTTATGTGGCAACGACAAAAATGTGAAGTTTTTTTGTTTCTATATTCGGATAATGATTTCATTTAAAACCAGCTGCGAATAATTGTTGTAATATCCAATAAAAAAATATTTTTGGACTAGAGCCCTACAGCTTGTTATTGTCGATGACAGGGACATCTTGCATAACTTTAACCATCTTAGAAATAATAAAGCTATATAGCGCGTACCCTGACTTTCCATTTGCAATTATGAATATCTCATGTGTGCGTTGCATACTCTCACATACGTACGTATGTACGAGTACAAGTATTTGTATCGAACACGTTTGTGTTGTTGAACGCGATATTTTTTGCACACGTTCCATGATCGTTTTTTTTCCATTAACAATTTAAATATCACTGGTCAGGAATAGTTTTGCCAATGATTTTTCTTAATTAATAATCTGGAATGGGTCGCTGGCACGCAAACTCGATGATAAATAGTCAGCGAGGGACCGCTAACTATTATTAAAGTGCAAACCGTCTTGGCATTACTTCATCTTTCGAGTAATATCTTTGATAAAAATACGTAATATATAATATATACAAATCATGAGAGTAAGAGCAAAAATTCTTATGTACCTATAATTATTCATCAATTCATCATCATCATCATCTTCACCATCATCGGCCTGTGGAAATAGGCCTCCCCCAACGAGCGCCATCATGCCCTATCCTCAGCTTGTCGCCATCCCACCGTCGTCACCCCACCGCCTACTCCACCGGTTGTCGGTTCTCCGGCAGATATGCCCAGCCCATTGCCATTTCAGAAAGCTAAGCCTTTGAGCTATGTCGGTGACCTTGGTTCTCTGTCGGGTAGTAGCAATTTCGGATCCTATCCTTCAGAGAGACTCCGAGCATAGCTCGCTCCATAGCTCGCTGAGCGATGATAATATTATTATTACTGTATCACCACTCCAGCAGAAAATAATATCACAGATGATTATCATTTCCTGCCATTTGTCTTGTACCACTAAATTTGAAATTATTACAATGCCTAAACATTATACGTTCATATTATATCACCTACATAATTATGTGTATATAAAATGATTCGTCAAAATGAATAACTCTTCTGTTGCAACTAAAATCAATACGAAGCTCTACATTAAACAAACAAACGTAACATCACGCCTATAATCCCCGAAGGGGTAGGCAGAGGAGTGTAGTACACTCCCAAATTTCACCAGTGACGTTTGAGACTCATGGAATAAGTGGTAAGTCTATTGCCCTACGACCGAGCATCCAATAGCACCCGACCCACCCGAGCACCCAGGACCTCCCGAGGGGCAAACGCGCTTGCAACTACTCGACCAACGAGGAAGTCGAAAAATACTGCTAAATATTATTTCTTGTAATAGTGTTATCCGGTGTGGTTACTCAAGACTTGCTCTACTATCGGTTTCCCACCACATGGAAACGGAAAGCCTTGTCACCGTGCAATCAAAAACACAAAAAGCTCCCCGGCTCCCCTGCTCCCCTGCTCCCGTTGCAGTTAATGTAGGCCAAGGGATCATTGAATAGATAAAACGGATTTAAAGGTGCTGTCCTTAATAATGTAAGACACTTACATCATCAGGTAGGGGTAGATCGCCGCCAGAGGGGTAAGATAGTGTAGAAAACTATAAACAAATTGCAATTGCAGAATGTACAGTGATCGACAGAAGCGGAGCGACGCTGCTCCTTGTAACACTAGTAACATTTTACGTTGGAATATAATTATCTCTTATCGTTCAATATAAATTAAGGCGAACGCTGACATTCGCGTTTTTGTTTACGACTATTAACATACAATCGACCACCTGCGTGTCTATCCGCAAGATGTACTAGCGGACGGATCTTAAATTGTTTTTAATGATATAATAAATATTGTTAAATGTGCAAAGCGAATTGTTACGCTTCGATTCACAGTATACGTGCAGTAATCTGTTCTTTGATTTATGGTAACGGTCATGTCAGCAAGAATATTTGGTACTTAGCGCTTTCTCTACCTCATACCCTATAAGGTCCATGTCATGGCAATACAATCATATTAAAAATAATTATATTAATAATAATAGCAAATATCACTATTGTTATTTCATGACGCTGTATAATTATTGGTTTACTTATATTTTTTCCTTTTTACATATGCACTCTAATGAATATATTGTATTTGTTTACTTTAGTGGTTCCTTATACATACATATATATACATAATATGTATCAGCATGCAATAAGTTGCAATTCAAGTAACTTTTGGTATCGGGAGAAAACCAGATCGTTTTTCTGGATGGTGAAAATGAATGCTAAATTTTTGTTAACCCTAAGGCATCCTTTAACGCTTCCATTTTTGCTCTGTCGCCGTGACGACCTTAATGAGCTTCACCGCTTACGTTCCTCACTCTAAACTTAAGCCAGTCCTTATGTCAGGTAGGAACCATCGTATTACTTGCGACTTTTCAACTGGCAAACCACGGCCCTAGTTGCCAGTAACTTTTCGACGCCCTATATTCGACAAACTACATAATCTCAGCCACCAGGGTGCGCGAGCATCTGTTGATTTCAAACATAGTTAAAATAACTATCAGCGAGACGTTCATTCGTTAGATAAATAAGTTTTGTGCTAAAAATTTTGTTAAGAAACTTTTTATTCAATGATGTCAAAGACACGGAAAAAATCGTTCCATTTCATCTGGGAAAATAATTTGTAAGGTTTGTATACAGTATCGACGTACTTTTCTTATATTCGGGACTTGTCTTGAATAAACCGGGCCAAACGATACAGCAACAAAGTTTTATTATATAAATAGCAAAGTTGAACATATTAGTAAAATTTAAACCTTTATAAGGTTTTATACGACCTTCTGTTATGGTTATAAAGTGATATTACACGCCATGTAAGTATAATCAGTCACACAGGGCATATGCAATGAATCGGCATTTTATTTTGAATCTTATTGCTTTATATGTGGGTACTTATAGTTTGTAATGAACTTATTTAGGTTTTTTTTTTCGGACATTCGTACATAAACTATTAATTAAAGAGTCTTAACACGCCTCGTGAGTGACAATGGGGATATAAAATGAACGTAAATATTATTAACATAGTTATTGGACATGTTTCACCGTGAATGAGTAACCAATACGTAACATCGCGATATAAGTGTTGACTTAGTATGACAGTGGCTTTTTGTAAAACTAGTTCGGAATATGATAATTAATTAGACAACAACATTATATGTACATATATGTAAAGCATGTATTATATTAAAGTATAATAAATCTGTCGAATTGAATAGGAAATGCTGTTACGTAATGTTGATGATTTGAATTTGGTTTCCATTCGCCAACAAAGTACCACCTAAGCTAACTTCGTTCGCTAACTAAACAACTTGCCCGCCCCAGTAAGACGCGAACATTCCTGGCAACAATGTTGCAAGCCGCGTATTCTCGTAACTTTTAAATTGTACAAAGTATTTAGGTGTACACATCCGTCCTTTAAAAAAAGCACTTGCTCAATTATCATTTAAGCATCGTTTATTTTTAATTTAAGTTGCACAATGTTTGCAATTTTTTTTCTACGTAGTGGATTTCGGACTAGTTTTTTTTGAACTGTACCAGCTACACGGGATCTACAGTAGGAGCAGACAGTAAAGATGATTGTAGATATAACGGACGAGCCAAATGTATATGAAAATGATATCAAAACTTGAAAATTAAAAGTCTGATTTTATAAGTATCGAGCTATGCGTTGTTCATATTCAAATCAATTGAAGTACGAGTATACTTAGAGAAATAACTTTTAACTTTTGTATGTTTTTTTATACGTTTTTGTGTTAGTAAAATATTTTTTTTTTACCTTCTAGGATTTCGTGCGATTATGAATATGTAAAAAAAATACATTATCTAACTCCAATGCAGTTCTTACTTACATTCAATAGTACCTGGAGGGTTAATTTCATGCGCGCGTTTTTTAAGTACACATACGAGTATGTACGTACATAATACATTCCCTGTTTTAATAATAAAAATGTGGTGTTAGTGTTAAGAAGTGTTTTTATAAAGAAGCGGTGCTGCATGTTATCGAAAAAAATGTATTAATAAGCCATTCACGATTAAAATTCTGCTTCTCTGTAAAGACACATGATGTTAATATTCTTTGGTTACAATCAAAACATTATTCTGTAAAAGACTGTTATTTTTTACGCTGTAATTAAAAAAATTGGAAGCATTATTAGTCGTTTCTTTCCTCTAATGAAATGATTATTCTTTCTATTCATTTATTTACAGGTTCTTCAGGAGGTCAGTATTTAGCGTTGTTTTTTTATTATTTTTGTGCACGCTATCATATACAAAAACAACTTTAGAATACATAACATACAGTAGTGTATGTATGTATATGTAGTATAATTTCTTTTTATTCAATATTATTATTCCAACGGCAGTACACATAATATTATCTAGTTCATCGATTAAGAAACCTGGCGGCTGCGCTAGTTCGATTTCCACCCAGAACAAATTTTATGTGATGAGCACAGGGGTTTGTTTAGTGTCTGAGTATAAAAAACTGTTTATATAAATATATACATAATTATACGTACTTACGGATTTCGCTAGTTTATTGTTTACCAGAACAACGGCTGTTGTCAAATCAACTTTAAGATTAGGGGGTCATATTTAGAGATATACAAAAAAAATCATTTATTTTTTCACTGATTCTGTTAGTGAAATAACTGTATTTAAAAGCCGGAAATGTTATTGGCCCCAAGGAGCAATTGAATAAACTTGTGTAGATAATTGTAACCGGTCAATATATTATACATTTAGGCGTACCGTCTTATTTGGTTTCCATTGTAACTATTTGCATAGTCTTGCCTGAAGCAAGAACTCCGAAAAAAGTTACTCTTCATCATAAATCCTTTTATTGTGCCATTATAAAAAAAAAATCCCGTGTCAATTCAATATGATAACATAAGTGGACTTCTCCTTAGCCTACGGTCATACACAAGTAATGAAGATAAGTGCGATATAAGAAAGAAAAATGTTGTTATTTTGTTAACATTTTGTTTTTTTCGTTTTAAAAATATTTCCATTGTCGGTGTACTGAAAACTACTCGTATTGTTAATCACTTTGCCTACTCGCTGGTCTTATTCATTTTCATTGTGTAATAATATTTATTTCTAAAAGAAATTATAATACATTTTCTAAACAAATTAAATGCTTGCGAAAATTGAAATATAAATTATAAAAGCTTACTCCCATTATGGACGCACCGTGACGTCCGAACTTGTCCCTATGTCGTTGATAACTGAGCCAGTCAAACAATCTTTCAGGAGAAGTGTTGCAATGCACTGTATAAGCAAATAATAATGTAACATCTTACAAAATAAAGAATAACTTTATTTATTCATGTGCAATTGTTGGCGTTGTGGACATGCCAAGTTATCGGTTCAAGGTTGCATTGTTCTATGTTCCTTATTTATTGTTTCTGACGTCTAAGAGTCCAATGTCAATGTCAGTGTGCCTACACCTCCAGAATTGGAACTTAAATAATTTTGAGTACTTCAAATGACTTGTCCTATGCTTAAAATCGACATGTAGACATGTATCAGTATTTGACTATATACATGATGCTCATACGCGTTTTTTGTATTTTCAGCAGATAGCTACCAATACCAACTGCAATCGATGTGGCAGAAGTGCTGGAACACCAATCAGAGCCTAGTGCACAACCTGCGTTTCCGCGAGCGCGGCCCGCTCAAGTCATGGCGCCCGGAGACAATGGCTGAGGCGATATTCTCCGTGCTGAAGGAAGGACTTTCGCTGTCACAAGCGGCGAGAAAATACGATATCCCGTACCCGACTTTCGTGCTGTATGCCAACCGAGTCCACAACATGCTGGGCCCGAGCGCTGACGGTGGAGCAGGTACGTACATTGTTTAAGTGTATCTTGATCTGGCGAAACGGCACATGAATATTTTGGACGCATCTTGTTGGTGAAATTAAAGCGTACCATTTAACTATAAATTCAGTCAAGAAAATATTAAATGCAACAATGTTTTGGTAAATAATTAATTGGTATTTAGTTATTTGAAAGCCCATTTAAATACAATTTAAATTAATTGATGGAACAACGAGTCCGTAAACCATGAGGGCGCGTTGCAAACATTCATTTGTCGTATTTAATTTGCAGTGTCATAAGCTTCCCGTATTTTCCATTATATAATTAAAATAAACAGGTGTATAAATGTTTATATGACAGGTTTTGTATCAACCATATTATTCTACAGATTAAAATGTTTTTGCTTTTTTCTTACACATTTAACTCAAATATGGAATATATGTATGATACACTACGCTAATAGAGGTCGAAGTACTCTTCTTCCATTGATAATGCAAGGTTAGCTTATAATGACCACAATACTAAACAAACATAAACACTGTTATACGATTTATAAATAATATTCAGTTCATAATATTTTAACGTAAAGTTTCCTGCGACAGTATCCATTACATATCTATGATAGTAGTAGCCCTAAGTAAGTCAGACCTCGGGTGTTCTAAATTTAATTTTTTTTTCAAACGCTAACCAAAAATGTCACATGTCAAATGCACATTTCACCAATGTAGACAATTCTTGTTAGTAGCAAATTTCGTTGAATAATAGTATTTAACAGTGAGAACGGGAAACTTGTGACATACGAGCGCGCAAAATGAATTTTTTTGTTTTTATTTGATGGCGAGCCTTGCTGCGTGCGAATGCGATTGTAATGCTTTGTTCTTTGCGAAAGTAAAGGTGGATACTGGACTTATGTAGACTGCATGTCCAATATCTATCTTTTTGTTCTCACCTTTTCAAAATTTATATGAATCTTATCACCAATTACAGCATAATTATGATTATAAATAAATCATGGTCTCACCTATCCTTCGTTCCATCGTGTTGCTTCTACAGTTGATACAAGGAAATGTATAACACGTATATTAAACTGGAAATTGCGATGAAGCTCCGGTTTGTCATTCGAATCGATGCCGTTTGATTGGAAATTAACGCAAGCGGTTCTTTGATGTCCTCCTGCGAGGGAAGTCCTTGTGCAACCACTGATTCGAGAAATTCCCCGCGGATTACTTCTTTGTATATGGTAGTTCACAGAATGCATTTCATTAGCGTTTTTTTATACTAAGACAATAAGACAGGAACGACTCGACTCCTCGCTCACAATCGCCTTATTTATATTAACTACATTTGGGACGGGAGCTTTCTTCTTCCAGTTTTTAAATGTAATCATATTATATACAGTTTACTAATTTTGGATGTATCGAATGGTAGCTCTTGTGGACTTATTAGATGTGAAGATTTTTAAAATAAAAAAACGTATTATTATACCTGTAATCCCTGAAGAGGATAGGAGTAATTAACACTCCAACGTTTCATTCTTAAAATAAATATTTCACATTTTCTGGATTAACTGGATGCTCGATAAAGGTAATATCGCTCTTTTGCGACTAGAGTCAAAAAAAAATAGGTATTATATTTTTGAAAATTTTGAACATGAATTTATAAGTTTATATATAAGATTATCTAATATATGAAATACTCCTGTCACACTGTGTGTAGCCAGACTCCTCCAAAACGGCTTGACCGATTTTTATGACATTTTTCTGTATATCCTATTAGTCTGAGGATAGGCCGTAAACTATTTTTTTACCCCTAACTGATAAGAATGGGCCATCCCAAACTTTTTTTTATTTGTTGGTCAACATTTTTTATTTCTATTTAAGAATTTGTACAAAAAAAATATAAATAGATGACCGTTGATTTTTATCCTTCTACAACCAACCCTCATTTTTAATAGCGACATTAGTATTGCCGTCCAGTCGATATTGCTACTTTAAAGTTGAACTCTTCCTCTCTCAGTACTCGAAAACTGATCAATTATCGGAGCAGGACGGAGCAGGGATGAGAAAGAAGACCGTCGCCCTTTGTTTTACACAATAAGCTTTTTCTCACTCCCTGCACATTTTTGGCCATTATTGTTGTTTATGTATCGATATTTATCATTTTATTTTTATAGGCCGTCATCGTCCACGGCGCTTCATTCCTCTTTCAGTCATAGAACCTATCCTCATAGACTTACGATAAGTTAGTTATTTTTAATTTAATTATTAACGAGAAATAATATATGGCAAAGCAACGTTTGCCGGGCCAGCTAGTAGTAAAATAAATACACGTTTAACTCGATTAGGGAGATTTCGTTCTGATTTATACCTTATGTTAACTTTAGGTATAATAAATTTAGTCACGCGCCCGATTTGGCGATTTTTCACTTTATTGCTGTTAGACGTGTAACTATTGTGAATCGCGAGTACGGTCATCACTCGATGCCCCTGTCATCCAGTACAGACGGTCCCGCGATCCGATGTATAGATCTGCAGCGCTCGATGTGCTTCACGCAGTTCCTTCGGCGTACTGCTGGAAATAGTGCGTTGCCTGTTCACGCTTTACTATTGTGTGTCATTGCAGATTTGAGACCGAAGGGCCGCGGGCGCCCGCAGCGCATCCTGCTGGGAGTGTGGCCCGACGAGCACATCCGCGGCGTCATCCGCGCCGTCGTCTTCCGCGACACCCACGCTCACACCCCTCATCACATCAAGGAGGAGGTGCTTCCGTATCCCTCGATCACGGTCAGTATCGCGGACATCAATCGGCGACTACTCAATCGACGTCGATTGACAAGTTATTCATTTGATTCGATCTGCACGATCGAGCCCAAACTGCATATAGCTGCTGTTTCTGGTCTGTACGTCATGCCACCGATTTGTTTCATGACCATTGTACCAGCGCGAGTGCTCCATGCTGTTGCGATGATCAATAAATGTAACCTGTAAGTTGTGAACAAGCCCGCGTATCGCCTAGCATTGGATTTTTTCCTTTATTTGGATTGCTTTTATTTTATCACGGAGAAGCACTGCGTTTTCGACCCTGTCCATTTTCATTCTGATAACAGGTAATGAAAACGCCTAAAGGTTTTCAGTCGTAGTCGTCAGTGTATATTACGCTGTGCGGCTTCGACGACCCATTCTGATAGGTTATATTGAATATGTCGATGTGTGCGTGTTGCAGGACGGACTGTCGGTCGGCAACGCTTACGGGCCTGTGCCGTGCGGCAACGGACGCGAAGGCGGTGTGTCGCCCAACGCGGCCGCTGCCGCCGCAGTCGCTGCAGTGGCGCACGGTATCCGTCGCCAAATGTGCAACATGGTAGTTGCCGCCCAACGACCCCCGGATCACCCGCCGCATCTCGGACTCCCGCCGCTCCCGCTCCAGTCACCTCGCCTGCCCTCGCCGCTCTCTGCCGGATTGGAATCGCCGCTGTGCTCGCCTCCGCCCCCCGGCCACGCGCTCGAGCCGCCCAAGCCCGTCGATCCGTTCCGCCCGTTCGCTTCGCCCCGCCCCGACGGCCGCTATGGAGAACGCGATGTCGTAACCGAGCTCACCGATATGGGACCCCCGAAAACCCCTGTCAGCCTCGCTAAGAATGGGAAGGACATGTCGCCGGCTGTGCCGGTGAAAATGGAAATGCCCCCCGGGGAGGCCCGCGCGGAACACATCTGAAGCGAGGCCGCGGGTACGCCGCTGCCGGTCGGCATGCCGCCGCCGCCGCCGCTGCCCGCTTACCCGTACTTCGTGCCCAACCGCAACTCCGTGGGCTACTTCTGAGCGGCGCGCC